>VOPJ01003485.1:0-46957 GCA_014673585.1 Semibalanus balanoides
TGTAAACCTTATCGACTCAGTCTAACGCGGTTTCCAATCAAAATCAAAATATGTAACAGTACTGCTCTTTTTCTGGATATAAAAGCAGTCTTTGACAAAGCTCATCACTCTGCTATATATATACTTATTAAACTACATGAATTCGGCGTCCGCGGTCGTCTTTCAACTTAGGTATGTAAAAAACTTTACTTCGCAAGGTGGCAATGTCCCTTTAATCTACATACCCCCCTGAATTATTCGAAACATTGAACCCCCATGAAACGTTTGAACAATGCTTACTTACAAAAAATCAAGCTTCAGCGTTTGCTTGAAGCGTAGTTCCAACCACGCCAGCCACCACACCATGTAAAGTGGTGGTTCCCGTCAAATGGCCCAAGTAAGTTTGCTAGGGCTAGCGGCACCCCTCCGGGCAAGTGTCTGCCCGACACCACCTCTTCCGGATTATTTGTCTTACCTGTTCGTTCAGCAAGCCTTAGTATTTAGCAGCCTTGGGGCGTGTTCTTTGCGTCAATTCCCGATACCGGAATCTCCGACGAGCGTCAGCTGTTACGTTCTGCGCGGCACCTCCCCTTTCCGCGGCACATTTGTAGAAAACGCGCCATTATTAAACGCGCAACGTACCCCATACACTTTAGACGCCGCCACTTTGTCGACTACTGGCAGGGACAGCTTTCCCGATTATCCGTTTCCGCGCGGAATTTCCGGGAATCCCGGCACGAAAAACAGTCAAGAACGCACTTTCCCGTGGATTCCCTGGAATCCCCGCAGGAACAGACGCAAAGTAAGCGCGCTTAGTATCAGTGCTGAGCCTGAGCCTGTGATAATTAGGCCTGCAGGGAAGCGGGGCTGGTAGCAGTGGGTCCATATAGAGCGGCGGCAGCAGTGTCGTCCGCGCGCACCGGACCACGGCAGGACGCCTCCTATCTGTGTGGACTGAGTCACAACTAAGGTGTGAAGCAGTGTTCTGAATGAAATGAGCTCTGTTTTCTCCAGAAGCACAGATGTTGCGTTTCTCGCCAGCGTTTGGACTGAGAGGGAGACGATATGAGCACAGCACATCTTGTCATTTGCCTAATGGGCCCATCCTGGAGCGCAGGCAGTGCATGTGCTGCACTGTCTCAGAAACATAAACAGAGCGCGTTCCATCTCATTTACTTTTGCGTAATTGGGCACAACTCCTATTGTATACGGCAGTGGTGGATTTTCACCTGTGTTTTTCTTGGCGTCCGAGTACAAAATTTTAGTTCAAGGAGTACGTAATGTGAAAAATCATATTTTTGCTATGATCAATAAGTATGTGCTGGTCACTTAGTGGGCCTGTCACGCTGACAGTGTAGAAATTTGGTGTTATTCTGGATACAAAATATTAATAAATGAAATTGGAATGACAGGAGAGAGAACACAACTTTTTACGACGCATTAAAGGGAATGTTTTACATTAACATTAGATATGAGTTGAGATAGCTATTTTGTTGGATTTGCATTGAAATTAAGTAATGTCGAGGTTAACCCCGTCGCGCGTAGGGGTCTCCAGCCGAACGCCTAGCGGCGTGAGGGCGGGAAAATTTACCGCCCCGTATCTTCCGAACCAATAACACAGCGAGACGCGCAAGGGCGGACGATCGAAAGCTTCTCAATGAAACAAAATAGAATGCAATCCGTTTTTTTAAGTTAGGTCAAATGTCAGGCATGGGAGGAGCGTCAGGTCTATGGTTATTGAATGACAAAATCGAGTTACATTGAGTTAATGGTTATAACTTTTTCATTCAATAACCTTGATATAGACTATCAGTGCACATAACTGAGCTCTCAAACGTGTAAAATACATCTCCTGAAATTAAGGTAAAATTGAATTTTGTAAGTAGAAGGTCAAGGTCAATATCAGTCAAAAGGTTTACTGTTACCAAAGAGATCAAACGAAAGTCTTGTGACACGGCATGTTTTACAGGTTATTTTACATCGTAAAACACTCCGAAAATAGCAGGGGTCATCCAGCCATCTTATTACAGCTTGACCCCATACGAAAGTCAAGATCAGGTCATCTAAGGTAATCTGAAAACATGACTAATATGTAAACAATGCAATGTTTCTAGGCCACGTGTTTGTCCTCATAATATAAAATGGATTTATATAGTTCTTATCAAGTCAATAAATAAATAAACAACAATCACGATTAGGTTACGTATGCTTGGGGAGCAATCAGTCACTGAAAAAATACAGATAATTACTTTGAAATTTTGGTTCGGAGGTATTTCTTACACTTTTTTGATTCCATGTGCAGCACCTATTGACCCGATTCTACGCTGAACAGTGGATCGGAAATTTACCCCTAAACTGTAAAATCCGGGCTATCTAAGACATCACAGGGAAAGAACCTGGTTGAGACAATTTTTTTCCCCGGACGCCCTAAAAGGCTCATGTTTCCGGGAGGGAAATTACATCTGACATTTTGGCAGGTATCAAAAGTTTGACCGTTAACCGGTTTATGTGACACAGGAGCAAAGCAAGGGAAAGTGGGCCTATATTACAATAAGTTGTTTTCGTTAGAATAAAAAAGCTATAGCATCGGAGTTTTCACTATGAAGTATTCTCCGTGTTAAAAGGGAATAGAATCTAAAGATATAGAAACGAGACATTCTAGCCACAGCAGCGCGTGTGGCACAGGATATTAAGTTACAGAGCACAGATGACATCACATGCAGTGCTTTGTCGAGAGGGTCGCTCAGGTGTGTTAGAATGAGCCGAGTTGCCCATCATTGCTGCACACTGATCGGAGACGATTGCTAACCTGCCGTGGCTCCGGAACCGATAGGCAGCTGGTTGATAGCCGGTCTCTGTCCAGCTGCTGGCAGGTACGCGGCAGCACACCTTGTGCTTGGGGGGGGTAGAATATAGCCGGGGGAAAAACTCTATAACTAATGACAATACCATCAGCGCCTACGAACATGGCGCAATAAAACCTGCGCAATAGAGAGCCACCAAGAGTTGAGCTAGGCAAACAGAAAGACACTGAACTATATGATGATCTAGTGTCGTGTCTGAAGAAAGAATCGAAATACACGCGTGTCAGAAGGCATTCTGGAGTTTCGAAGCGAGACTTGTGGGCACATCGCAAGGAGAAATGTAGGGTTTATCGCTCGAGTAAATTGATGATTTGGTTGCGGTTGTTTTTGTGTTAGGTCAAATGCATAAGAAAATGTTTGATGAGTAACGGGGAAATCTGGACAGGTGTTCGGCCATGTGTGTATGGGTCGACAGGCAGGGCTCCACGAAGCTGAAAATAACAATAACTGTGTCAATCTTAGTGTGCGATTCGGGCTGCGGGCTGGCCAGTGCGCAAGTGTATACAGTTTGCATTTTCTCTGACTCCTAGTCATCGCCTCTTGACTAGGCATGTTCGCAGATGAAGATTGATGAGTCTCAGAGTCCGTTGTCTTAGTCAGAGCATGGCGTTCCCCGCTTTTAACGGCAGGTCGTGACTACCCAGGATTTGTACGTTATGTAAACACCACATGTGATCTGGCGGGATGATGATGTTAGTGAATGAGTGCATCGTGCGTAGGTGCCTGGAGGAGAAGTATAAATGGGCGAAAGTTGATTTGCATTTTTTGGGACGGTTCAGGGGAAAGTAGTCGTAGAGCATGTGAGGCTCTGAGAGTTTTAAATACGATTTTACAGGAAGGTCGTATTATCATGATCTAGCCGATATATAGACTGGCCCGTGTAGGTAAGACGTCTCTTGTTATGCATGCTTCTGAGCCGGCGCTGTCAGCCCTGCTGGCCAGAATGATGCGTCTTCGCAAAGTCATACACAAAGGAATGTTGTATTCCGGAACCGCATGCTAGAAACGCATGGTCGAGCCATCGGCCCAGCTGCTTCGTTATGGTGCATGTCGAACACGTCATGTCGGTAACTGTAAACAACAACGCATAAGCGTCGACGCATCGCGACCGTCCCAAGACTGGAAGCTGGCCTCCAAAATTCTTTCCCCTCTGGAGGCCACTACCGACCGCTCATTCAGTACAAGTGTGTAGCAAAAACATAAGTTGCCACTGCTATGTCTGCCTATAAGAGGCCGCATGAAGCTATATTCGTACATAGACGAGGTATAAGATACTTAAGCGGATTCTCATGTCGTAAGTATCAATAGCACATGTTTTTATCAATCGTAACATTTGTGGAGATACCAGAAACTCATAGAGACAAACGAATCGATTGCTATTAAGCTGTCACTTCTAACTGCCATGCGCCAACAATGCGAGCAATTAAGGTCATCAGCACGACGCGGTAATGGCTCGCGATCATATTTAGCAACTGAAACGCTGAGGCAAGGCCATGAGACTCTTGCTAAGCGGGGAAACTGATACTTTTCAATTGATAACATTTCGACTCTTCGTAATCGGGGAAACTGATATATTTACGTGATTACATATACTGATCAGAACACTGTGTCTGATTCATATCACGCATGAAGAGCCGTCTCCTCATCTTTGCGCCTACATATTGATGAGACACGATATCTGAAGCTCATTATAAAAATGACGTAATTTCACAATTTGCATAGCAATGTCCGATTGCACATACCCCATGGGTGGGGTAATATGTTCCACGTGGTGTGGCAAGATGATCAATAGATAGGTAGGTACTTGACCTACCATTTTCACCTCTATCAAACGAGTGTATCTGGTGAGTGTGTAGGTAGGTAGGTATGTGAGTTTGTGTGTGTGTGTAAGTATGTGCGTTTTTTTTATCTTAAAACTGATTAGGACCACCTTTGTAACTTGTATTGACACCATTTCTTTCCCTCCTCTCTGATGTAATTAACTTGAAAAACTAAAGCATTTGACATCTTTGTATTTTGTAATGCAGCATCACCACGGTAGGTAACGTTCTTTGCCATGACAGTCTTGCGTAACTGAACGACTTAAAGGGAATAGTTCACCTTGAAGAAAAACAACGAGAAAAAGCTCAGAAATGATCAAGAGAAGCAATAAATTAAGTATTATATTACTAGTAAGTCAAAGAAACCTATATTTACGCTGAAAAAGCAAATAAAAATGTAAATTATTTGGTGATAATTCATATTTTTTTCCTCAAAGTTAGGTCAAATGTAAGGTCAACGGTCCGGTCCACTGAAGTTCGATGTAAATTGAGTTAATGGTTATACTTTCAATTAAAATCCTTATTAAGACTGTCAATCCATAAAGCTCTCAAAGGTGTGTGACATATCTATTGCAATTAAGTAAAAAGTGAAATTGCATGCAAATGTCAAGGTCAAGGTCAGGTTCACAAAGGTCACTGTCAGAAGAGGTTCAATATAGCAGCTGTGACACATGTTTTAGGAAGGTCATCTTTGGCACTCGGAGATATCTGATAGATTACAGTCATTCTTCCTTACTCTATATATCTTGGGAGCTCGGTGCAATAGTCAGATCAGGTCATCTAAGGTCAAACTGAGAAAAACTGACGAAATATGAAATAAACAATTGCCATGTTTCTAGGTTTAGGTTTTGTTCTCATATAAATCAACCGAAAAAATGACATTTATATATCTTATTCAGTAAAAAAATCCAAAAAAACGTCGATTTTGAAAATGATCGTCCATTACCTACCTTATGCTTGGAGAGCAATCACGTACTGAAAACGAAGCTATTTACGTTGCAAATTTGGTCTGGGTATTCATTACACTTGGTTCTCATATATATCACCTTCTGTTTTTTTAGAAATACCTTTGAAATTTTCAATTTTGGAGAAAAAATTCCTGAAAAAACAGTTTTTGGATTTTGAGGGGTCACAAACCAAAAATTTTGGAAATCCGAATTTGCCATCTTGTAGCAAATTAAATTTCCTCCTTCTCTATAACTAGTTTTGCGTTAATGCGATTTGCTTTAAAGCGATGGTTCTTGCTCTACGATGCATCAAACATTTATCGTCTATTTGCTCAAAAATTTACACCAAAAAATGGGGCCAATGGTACATGACGTCATCAAAAACGTCATTATCTCCAAGTTCTATTTTTTCGATGAAGGAAATCTTTAATTTTAAGGTAGAACGTCAAATTGGATGCTAATAAGGTACTGACAGCTTTGACGTCGATCATCTGTTACTCTTTAACAAAGTTTTTCAAGTATGTGCGGAAATCAACGTGAGGGGTAATATTTAACCCCCCCCTCCTACGCGCCGCGCGGGTTAAGCAAGATTAGGAAAGATTACAGAACTGAGACATGATCGTCAGATCGTAACCAAAACACATTTAAGAAGAATCTGAATCACAGTTGTGGCACTCGTACTGCCAACGGCCAGGTGTGCACGCCTTCTGCCGCTCCGCATCTTACGAACTCGTCGCACTGTATCAGCAATATTCTCCTTCTGACCGTCGGCCTGGTTTGCTGGTAGTGGTTTCCATGCAAACCAAACAACATAACTCTTCCTCACTGTCATCTGAAGAGGGCATTCTCTTATTCTTCGTCTTTTGCTTTGATTTTCCGCGTTGCGGTTTGTTCCTCTTTTCCTGCTGTTCTTCCTCGAGTCGCTTCTTCTCGGGGGTCGACGTCAGGATCATTAATCGGCCTCTTTTCCGATTGGCTGTTCTTTTTCTCGGTGGAGCTCTTGGTATGGGCGATATTGCTTCCACTGCAACACAGGATCCTGCGCCGGAACCGCCCGCTCCCTGAAGGGCGCCACCTGGTCCTGCGCCGGAGCCGCCCGCTCCCTGAAGGGCGCCACCTGGTCCTGCGTCAGATGCGTTCTGTACCGGCCTGTCGGTCACTGCTGCCGGTGAGAATGCGTAATCGGGAAACGGTTCCCTGTTGTAGGGAAAGATCCCAGTTGCCTTGAACGCGGACTGAATGTTGGAACTGGTGAAGGCTTTGCTGTACGCGAGATCCACGATTTGTGGGATGTCGTAAATTGTCACCGTCTTGCCCGGATTCTGCCGCATCCAGTCAGACATCGCACGACTGAAGTAGGTCTTCAGTGGGCCGAAAACCGCTACGTCCAGTGGCTGGAGGCGGTAAGAGGTATGCGGCGGAAGCGTGAGGATCGTGATGCCATTTTCGCGCGCGAACTCACTAGCCCGAAGTGAGATATGAGCAGCGTGGTTGTCCAGGATGAGGAGGACAGGCTGCTCTGCCGAGCATCTGGTATGTCTTTGGAAGTGGTTGAGGTACTCGAGGAATATATCCTCGTTCACCCAGCCACCCTTAGTGGCACATCCTGCAGCGCCGGTAGGCGCGCCTCGAAGGAAATGGTCCTTGAAGTTCACTCTGGGGAAGACGACTAGTGGTGGGACAGAATTTCCGACGGCGTTGACTCCACAAACGAGCGTACACAGCTCGCCTCTCTTTGCGGATGTAATGGAGCCCTCCTGCCTCGCTCCCTTTTTCGCCACCACTCTTTTCGGCGTCTGCACAGTGGTAACTCCCGTCTCATCAACGTTGTATATATCCTCCGGAGAAAATGGGTGCTTTTCCAATACTGCCCCCAAATTGTCAAAAAATGTTCCAACCGTGTGCTTATTGAAAGCGAGGGAAGTAGCCTCTGGTGTGCAGCAGGAAAGGCCATGTCGCTTACGAAAGCCCCTAAACCATTCGACACCAGCTTTTCCGTCCCTTTGCCAGCTCTCTGGGATTCGGATCTTGTTTGCGACTGCAAATTCACATGCCAGCTGGCGGCACTTTTCTACGGAAAGACCATGAAAACGGTCGGAAAGGAGCTTGATGTGATCAGCAAGCTCTGCCTCCATCTTGTCATTGAGGATTTGTTAGGCTGCACCCGTACTCTTATAGCCAAATTTCCTTTTATCTTCATTTTTAATAAAACGGGACAGTGTCATCCTATCGACATTACTCTCGAATGCAGCTTTGCGAATCGATTTTTCGCCAACGCAAACTTCAGTGGCCGCCGCCTCTAACACAGATTGGGGTGCTCCGCGGTCCGTCTTTCTTCTATAAACCCTCATCTTGGAAATCGAGCTGCTCAGGAAAAAAGGACTTTGGGTGGAAATCTGAAAGAATAGGAAACGGAGAAGGTAAGGACTTTTGGAATAAACAGACGTAACATTTATTGGAATGGGTAAGTAGGTACAAGGCGATATTGTACCATAGCCCTTCTGGACCTTATTGTTATGCTTTAGAGGTCGGTCACATCGATTGCTTTCACACCCAATATTGGCTCCAAAGCAACCTAGAGGCGAGTTTCGGTCATTTTCGGTTTAGGTCAATGTTTCGGTCACCAGAGGTCATCAAATATAAAATGTCACTATTCTAGTAAGTTGACTCTATTCACGAAAAAACTATAATGTGGTTTACAAACATCCCCCCCCCTCCTCCCGGATGTCGCGGTTTAACTCTCGCAAGTGCAGCGCTCGATCTACGTGACCATGTATATGGGGGATACGGCCCCTCTGGCGTTTCACCCCTAATTTAATTTTGGTCATTGTCTTTTATATGTTGAAGACCAGTACAAATAAATATATATTAATAATACCAGATTAAATAATACCAGATTCTGAAAAGTTCATTGGAAGTTCAAAAACGTTTGGGACATGAAAATCGGACGAACCACATGGCCGCAATGACCTTTTAAAACCATCCAAAAATTGTCGTATTTTTGCCCCTTGGCCTCTAGTTTTTTAACAAAAAAGAAAAGTTCGGGGTCCAAAACTTCAAGACGAATCAAATTGTGTTTTTTCCCATCGAAATCAGCGGAGTGAGGTGGTCGTTTGAGTATAATATCTGAGTCGGATCGAGATTCGACTTAGGGCGGTTGGCATAATAAGTCCTGCCCCCTGCCCCCCGCCCCCAGCCGCACACCGCCCCCAGAACCAACAGTCAACGTAATTCTGGAACGCCACGCAGGGAATAGGGTTAACAACACTATTCCCCCTGCGGGCGACCAGAATTACGGTTAACATCTGCCGTGGGGAGAACCTGGCAAGCATTCTGTCTGCCCCCCCCCAGAGATTCCGAGAACTGCTTCTCCTATTTCGATGGCGACGAACACCATTCGATTCGTCGTGACAAAATCGTTCTTTTTGAACCCCGAAATTGCTTTTTTGTTCAAAAATGGGGGCCAGGGGGCAAAAAATACGAAAATTTTGGATGTTTTTTGAATGGTCATTGTGGCCATGTGATTCGACCGATTTTCATGCAAAAAACGTTTTTGAGCTTCCAATGTCATGATCTTCAGTGTATGAAAGGGACAAGTACAAAAATGAAAAATCATAGGCGTTCACAGGGATAAAAGATTGGGGGATTTTTTTATAAAAAAAAAAAATATTTGCTGTTCGTGAGTGTTTGGGAAGTGGGGACGTCACATGTGGGATTTGTTGCTGTAATTTGTTAAACATAACATATTGTGCATAGGCGGATTCAGGTAAACAACGTGAGGGGGGCACCATCCGCGGAACGCCTTTAATAATCTTGCTTATTTGAAGTTGGGCCTAAATTGACGGAGGATATCGCCTCCCATTTTATGTAACTGAGTGCGCCTCTGCCCCAAAATATGTATAATCCAATTATGTATGATGCCTATAGCAGTGACTTAGTTTCAAACGGTTGTATTGCACCGCAAACTACGAAGAAAGTATGCACCGCACAACCACATTCGTAACGACCTCCCAAAGACATGACCCTGGAACCGCCTCTGCTAAACCGATTTTTTCCCAAAATTTTGACAGAACACGTGTCATTCATATTTAGGAAAAGCCCGAAAGTTTCAAGACGATAGATGAAACGGTTCAGAAGCGGCGGGCGAAAAACTACCGGGGGGCAGAATCTGCCCCCCGCAGGGAATAGGGTTAATAGAGCTAGAATCGTGAATGAGCATAATATTATGTAAAATTGGTGCACAATTTGAAATCAGCATCAAAAAGTGTCCTAGATAATACCAGATTCTAAAAAGTTCATCTAAGGTAATCGGAGGTCAGTGACCTCCGAAAACGAAGTCAGATTGTGACTTCGTTTGACCTGAGGTCAAACAAAGTCACAATCTCAGTAGAGAACATAAATGTTCCTGTTGACACCTGTGTATATGCTCCTGAACAACAAACACTAGCACGCACTACATTTTCAAATGTACAACTACCGTGGGGTAAGTTGAGCCATGATCATCTTGCCCATATTCGCGTTGCAACAAGTTGCCCCACTACGACATGACTCACAAAACAACATGGCCGGAGATTTACTAGCACGGTTAAACGCATGAGAGTAATGACGATATCAGGAGAAAACATGGAAAAATACGCGTGAAAAGGTAAACAAAGGATATCTTATTATTAAGAATACAGAACAGATTCTAAATTCACGAAAATATTTACAAAAATTGGTTAAAATATCATTTATGCTCGCAGCTCACTTACCGCCCGCCCGCAGCCGCCATTCGCGCCATTTTGCAGCCCGCCGCCATTCGTGTCAAATCAGGAAAGGATGAGCTTCTGCCTTCTCAGACATGCCACCAGATGGCCGCCAGGCTCCAATTACGTCATAGAACCGGAGTTACGGTGGATCAACTTGCAACGTGCTCGATTTGCCCCACTTTCCCCTATATGATAACCTCCCAGATATTTTATTTATTTATTTATTTATGATGTTCGAGTTAGAACAGGCAACAACTGGGCCAGAAGGTCACAATCTCAGCGAGCTCTTTCTTAATTACATTGCTTGGCTTTGATATGAGAACAAGTAAAATCATACATGCACACATCGCGTGCGTATTTACATACATTACAGATAAATTTGCGTGCGAGGGGCAAGGGTCCATAGCACTCGAGTGGGGGGAGTGCATCACTTCGGTCGCAGCCGAGCACTTGCGAGGGGGAGAGGGCGAGGGTATCTTATACTTAAGGGGGAGAGGTGGTGGCGACCGTGGAGGCCAGGGGGCTCAGGCGAGTCCAAGGGGGGCAGCGGGCTGCAACCCACCCCCTCAATGGAAAATTGGCCCCTGCGCCGAAGCAGCCAGGGGCACTAATTCGCCGAAAGCGCAATCTGGCGCCCAGCGCCCCCCACTTCCATGAGAGAGCGCAATTAAAAACCCATGGGGCACCCAACACCCATAAGAAGCGCCCAAACCCATTAGAGGCGCCCCAAACCCATGACTTTCCTCCAAAACCTGAGGCGCCCCAAACCCACTAGAGGGCGCCAAACCATGGAGGCGCCTCCAACCCATGGAGAGCGCCTCCAAACCATTTGACGGGCGCCCCAAACCACATGAGGAGGGCGACCCCAAACAACCCATAGAAGGCGCCCCAAACCCATGGAGCACAAAACCCATGTAGGGCGCCCCGAACCATGGAAGGCGCCCCCAAACCCATGAGAGCGCGCCCCAACCCATGGAGAGCGCCCCCTTAACCATGCGAGGCGCCCCCATTTCCGGAAAGTGCAACCCGATGCCACAAATAAGCATCTATAACTCAGAACTTCGAAGGGCGCCCTCAAAACTCGGAAGCCGCCCTACGAATGTTAATAGTATTTGCACACAAAACGATGAGGCGGCCCCCCCCCACCAAAAAATGACGGTCCCCTTGCAGATCATGAAAGGGGCGCCCCAATCCCATGGACGCACTCCAGTTGGGGAGGAGCCCCATGCCCAAAAGGCACCCAATACTTGGAGGATCCCTCGAATCAAGCGCCCTTAAACAAGATAAGGTGCCACCCGAATCTAAACAGGGCACCCCCAAACTTCACAAAGGGGCCTTCAAAGAGCCACGGAGGTGTCCTCCAAATCAGAGCGATTACAAAAAAGGTTTAGATTGTACAATAATGACGTTATTTTGCGCGACACTGCAATTTTTCCATTACCTGCCACACCTCATGACCCAATGATCATGGCCACTCATTAATTTCCAGTGGAACAACTGCCCCTATCCACAGGAACGTATTGGGCATTTAATGCAAGCATGCCCCCAACCGTTCCTCCGGTGACTGTTAAAAAGCCGATAGTAGGCCCGCACCCTGATAGGGGAGGGGAATCATGCCCCCCCGGATTTCTAAATAACTTGAACAATAACCCCTACATACAATAGCCGTTTTCACAATAATTATTTTGCACGAAATGTTGTAAAACATCAAAAATGTTTTAAAATGTTTTGTTTATAGCCGTTTTCACAGATGACTAATTTGCCGAGAAAGGTTTAAAGCTAACTTAAACCAAACCTACGGTCCCGTAGTGCAAGGTAAAAGCATTTTTTGCAAATCTCCCATCGTGAAAACGGACTACTACTAAAACATTTTTTTAAAACATTAAAAACGTTTTAAATACATTTCGCGCGAAAAAAATATATCCATTCGTGGAAAACGGGCTATCTATAAATCGAACTGTGAAACTTTCAGTACCTTATTGCCTACATCAATTCTACTTTAACCACATCTCATGAAAATCGATATAAACAGGGCGATTCCAAGGTGCGACAGGGGCGAAAGGGCCCTGGCCCTGCCTTACCCCAAAAGCTCCTGCAAAACTATAATGGCCACGCCTTCCCTAAAAATACGCTTGGACAAACGTCGCCTCTGCAAATTTACTCGTAAAAATCTGCCTTTGCGGCAGTCAAAACCAGCTTTAACCAGTCAAAAAACGGAGAAAATTTTTGCGCCGCTTCCGCATGACTACCAATCTCGCAAATGCATATACAAATATCGAAATGGGAAAATTAAATTTCATTAAGGTCTGGTAGTAGGCTCTCCCTGCGATAATTCTGCCCCAGACCAATATCCCGACATCTTAGGTACGAACTGTATAACCAGAAAAATGTACTGAGCTTGGTACGCACTCACGTTCTGGTTTAAATATCAAAATTGATTCTTCACGACCTAAAATCAAAATTTTCACGCCGACTTCGCGCGTCACACTACAAGTTGACCACGTCATAACTAACAAATCTCATCGTTTTTCGGTTGTGTAACGCGGAATGAATCATAACATTTTAGTAATCCTTTTACAAGCCCACCCTTTCATCTCTACATCGTGTTATAATCTTTCTGGGTTTATACACAACCATTGATAACCGCACAAAAAAATGTGAAAAATTAAAAATGCCATAGTGTTTTTGATGGGAGTGCTCTCTACTCTGCATAATTACTGCCCAGGACCAATACTCGTGCGATTACATCATACGAGATGGCAACCCAGAAAGGGGTTACCAAGGCTTGGCTCCGCATCACTGTTTGGTTTCAATATTCGTCGAGGAATGTTAATTTTCCACGACCTAAAAATCAAATTTTCACGCCACTTCGCGCGCAGCACATCATGACCAATCGTCACTAAAACCATCGTCATGTTTCGTTCGTCGTAACGCTATGAATTGAATGACAATAACCATTTACGTTTATATTACATTTTACCTGCCACCTCTTTCATCTACATCGCTATATCATTTCTGGTTGATACAAATAATCGAAAATTGGACAAATTGATTCATATGTATGAGAGCTCTTCCTCGCGTAAATCGCCCCATGCACCAATATTGACATCATTCCGAGATGTGCAGTCAGAAGTTACCATGAGACTTGCTCCACTCTCGTCATGTTTTCAAATAAATTTATTTTCCACGACCTAAAATGAAATTGTCACGCCGCTCCGCGCTCACATCAGTTATCCATCTCATAACAACCCATCGTCATCGTCTTCGGTTCTCATAATGCTTTGATTTGAAGAAAAACATTCTAATTTTATCCTTTGACCATATATAAACACTGTTATAATCTACTGTTATATATGCCTTGACAATGCCCACCTATCTCTACACCGCTATAATTTCTGGGTTTATCAGGCAAACCCGTACAAACTTTGACCCTCTTTGCGAAACAACATAACATTACAATAGAACAGGAAATCCACATTTGAAATGCCTGAAAGGGGTCTTCAATAATACCAGAAAGTTGAAGTACATCTTTTCTTTTCATTTCAACCGACTCCCCATTACAAATTACTCGCACGCCCCTGTGTACAGTCGAGATGCTGAGACTGTGACGCGCTCCCCTGTCCCCCTCCCGGTCAACAACATCCTCGGCTAGCCGCTCTCTCCCCCTCGCTCAACCAAATTTTTGGAAATATTCCACTGATTTGATCCTTTCCCCAACCCAACAAATCCTGCATGCACCTATTGATATAGTTACGTGGAATAAGAATGACGTTTTATTGGTGTCATGGGATGCGATTTTTGCGTAGAAAAACGACAAATGTTGAGAAATCGTCAACATCGAGTATTTCATGCAAATGCAATTTAACCGTCAAAGAAAGGAAATGACATTTAAAAACGTCATCTAAAGATTTGCGTAATTTTTAACCCCAAAACTCAACAAAATATTTTTTTTTGATAAAAAAATTAACATGGCCCCCCCTTCAGGCGCAAAAAGAGGCGGCCCCCTGGCCTGCAGCCCCCTCAAATCGAAAATCCTGGATCCCACTGAGGCGCTCCCAGGTAGATGGGCCACATGGGTAAGAGGTGGAGCAGTATCAGCTCCCGGCGGACGCACCACGAGACGGGAGGGGAAGCAGTGGCGAATCGTCACACTCACATACGAGATGGGGGGGGGAGCAAGCAGCATCCGGCGCCGTGCTTACACACCCACGGGGGAGGAGCTCCCGGTGGGCCATGTTCACTGCCCGGTAGGGCAGCTTCGCAGGCACACACCAGGAGACAAGAGGGGAGGAGGGAAGCGTGAGGGTATCGGGGCTGGCGAAAGGACCTAAGGCCACTCTCCGGAATCGCACGTTGATCAGCTCCAACCCAGTCGGAGAAGGGAGCTGCTTAGAAGAGGTCAGGGGAGTGGTACTTCACTTCTGCCCAGTGGACATCAAGCTTGGCCTTGAATTGCTGAACATCCTCAGTATCCACCACTTCTGGAGGCAGAGCATTCCAGTCATTTATGACTCGGATACTGAATGCGTTTCGCCTGACTCTGGACACTGCACGGGGCTTGCTGAGCTTCCACCCATGACCTCGGGTGCGGCTTTGTCTGGCGGGGGCGAAGAACGTATCTGGTGGCAGGTCGATTCCACCGTCCAGGATTTGGTATACTTGTACCATGTCGCCTCGGCGCCGTCGGTAGTGCAGAGAGGGCAGGCTGAGTATCTCGAGTCGTCGTCGGTAGGAGAGGTGGCGGATATCTGGTATCAGTCTAGTTGCGCGTCTTTGAACGTTCTCCACTAGCTTCTGGTCTGCTCGGTTGAAGGGACCCCATTTAACGTTGCCGTACTGCAAGTGAGGACGGACGAGAGATTTATACAGTAGCGGAAGGGTGTCTTGGTCGATTTTCACAAATGATCTCCGTATAACTGCAAGGATCTGGGTTGCCTTAGCCGCAGCTGCAGACGCCTGTTTCCGAAACTTTAGCTCAGAATCCATGTAAATTCCAAGATCCTTTTCGATGAGGGAGTGCTCCAGACTGTGGTCCCTCATGACGTAGGAGTGGCGGCGATTTCTATTCCCAATGTGGAAAGTCAAGGTCACTTGGACTCACTAAGGGCATCTGCCACTTGTCCGACCGCATGACTATCGCGTCAATGTCAGCTTGAAGGTCTACAATCCCCGCATCGAGCGTCACTTGTCGGTATATTTTGGCATCGTCGGCAAATATCTTGATCGGACAGCAAATGACGTCAGGCATGTCGTTAATGTAGATCAGAAAAAGGAGTGGGCCTAGGACAGAACCCCGAGGGACAACACTTGTTACACTGGCCCAGGGCGACTTAGATCCCTCCACAGTCACTTGCTGCTGTCGGTTTGTCAGAAAGGCCTTGATCCAGGTGTAAAGCTTACCAGCTACTCCATAAGCTTGTAGCTTCATTAGCAGGCGATGATGGGGGACGGAATCGAACGCTTTCTTATAATCAAGGTAGATGCAATCAGCGCAGTCGCCATTTTCAGTCCAGCATCTCCAGTCTTCCATAACTGCAAGCAGCTGCGAGGTACAGGACCGCCTGGAACGGAATCCGTGCTGATCCTTTGCAAGGAGCTCAAGAGACAATAGATGGTTGAGAAGCTGGTCACGGATCAGAGATTCGAGTATTTTACATGGGATGGCAGTAAGACTGATAGGTCGGTAATTCGCTGGGCTTTGTCGGTCACCTTTCTTGTGGATTGGGACGACCACGTCTAGTTTCCAATCTGCAGGACGCTCTCCAGTATTCAGAGACCTTCTGTACAGGTGAGCAAGCGGAACAGCTACTGCAGCGCAGGTCCCTTGCAGGAGCTTTGGGTTTATCTCGTCGGAGCCGGGTGAACTTGAAGACTTGAGGTTGCAGATTTCTTCGCGATGTCGTGGGTGGATAGGTCGATATCCATCATCGGTTCTCCGTCATATCTGCTGGCAAACTCAGGGATGTCTTGAAGATTTTCTTGAGTGAAGACGCTACTGAAGTAGTAATTGAGGATGAAGGCCTTCTCGTGATTATTGCTGGTCATGTTGCCTTCAGTGTCTTTTGAGGTCTTCTATTTTCACTTAAGTTTTCAGCCGTGAACGAGTGTATTTCCAGAATGCCTTCGGGTTTCTCTTAATGTTCTGAGCGAGCTCGTCTTCAAACTGTTGCAGTCTTCTGGTTAGTTTTCTTAGCCTGTTCCTGCATTGCGTGAATCGGAAATGATCCATATCATCCTTCGAGCAGACGTACTTCCTCCAAAGTGAGTTTTTATTTATTTTTAAATTCAGGGCTTGGTTTGTCATGTAAAGGTTTTTCTTTTTAGAAGCGATACGAGCCATTGGTACGTGCAAGTTGACAGCTTCGTCCCAGATTTTTTTGAAAAATGAGTAACCAGACTGCATGTTCATCGAATCAATATCTCTCCAGTCAACTGAACGCAGAGCTTCAGTCATTTGTTGAAAATTTGCCCGGTTTATGTCACGTTTCCTCGACGGGCCTCCGGCAGAAGAAGTGTAACTAACGAGCTGGAAGCGGAGGAGCACGTGGTCGCTTTTACCAAGACCTGGCAGATAATTTATCTTCCCGATCATCCCTTCCTTGTTAGTCAACAGTAGGTCAAGAATGTTAATGGTTTCTCCCAATCTATATCTAGTTGGTTCAGATACATGCTGAAACAGGAAGCAGTCTTCGACTGTCTCAATGAATACGTGTGACAATGGTTGTCAGGTGCAGCGGAGAAGTGGGATGACCAGTCAATTTGTGGGAGGTTAAAATTGCCGGCTATGAGAACGTGGGACGGGTTTGAGGCACACACGTTGAGCAGTAGGTGCTTTAGGGCCTCAGCATTTTGCAAGCTGCTGGATGGGCTCCGGTTCAAGCACCAACAATCAGATGGTCTTCGTCAGCCAGTTTGATTTTTACCCAGAGCTGTTCGCTGAATGTCGAGTCTAAAAAAACTACCTGGGTAGCCTTCAGTGAGTCTCTCACAAACATAGGCGTAGGAGCCGGGGGGCCAAGGGGGCAGCTGCCCCCCAACATTTTCAGATTTTAACATTAGGCCTATGGACGGTGCATGGAAAGAATCGACTTCAAAAATGCTTTTTGCCCCCCCCCCCCACTTCAAAATGAGTTGCTACGCCCCTGCTCAGCAAAGATACAGTTTCCCGCGGGCTCCCTCATGCACCCCAAGTTCATTGTGCTGGGTCCAAACTTTCAAATATACGTGTAACCCTTCCATTGCAGGAGCGAAAGGGATATTGGGAGTGTTTGTTTTTCTGCCTTTATGCTGGCAAAATGTCAGGATAAGCGCGGTTTTCGAAGAATTTCAATTTATACTGACAAAAAATGTCGGTATAAATTGGAACACGTGTATTTTGATGGGCGACGTCCAGATCTCAATTTATACTGACATCCGTGAAAGTCAGCATAAAAGGTTTTATCAGGACATTTTTAATTGCAATGAAATGAACGATGTGTCATGGTCGGTCGACAGTATTCTCAGAAGCCCTTGACTAGTTTAGTGGGAGGTCGCAAGGTTCCTCCAGGCTGCCCACCAGCGCTTGGGTATATGACAGAATTTGAGCTAGTCCGCGGCTGAGGTTGAGTTGGGCCAGCAACAATGGGCTGGGGACCAAAGGCATGGTTCTGGTTGGCGTCAGGAGCGGCAGTAAGAGGCTCCTGACCTGCCGGGCCTCTCAACTGACCCAACATCCACAGCTGGTGATTCACCTTGGCGTGGAACATCTTGCGGAAGGGCTGGGTTGCTGCGCTCCTGCCTTCCTTGTCTCGAGACTTCAGTAGGGGTTAGTGTCGTCTTTATTATCCTTCCTTTGCTGATCCTGATATCAGCTTCCCCTTCTGCCCTTCTGCGTGCTAGCTCATCTCGAAGCTTTTTTCCCTGTTCTCGTTCGGCTCTTGTAAGGTCAGGGGAGATAAACACGTTGTGCCACTCCCGGGTGGCCCGAAGTCTGGTAGCCCGCCTGAGTATCTCGTACTTGGTGTCGGTATCCTCCAGGGTCACTATGGGCAGCCTTGGCTTGTCGGGATTTACTTTAACAACACGGAAAGATTTAACAGGGCGGGTGTTAATGTTGAGCCCTCTACGCAGCATGTTGCGGAACTTGTCTATGTCACTCCGTGATCGGGCATCAGCAGTTTCAGCAGGCTCTTCCGTAATGATGTGGATAACAATATTTTTCTTCCTTCTTTCCTTATCTATGAACTGGTCCACTGCACCTGTGAACTGCTAGATGGCACTAGCTTGGGGTTTGTAATGCACTGTTTCTTTTGGCAGGGATTTCATCTGTGCTGATACTTCCTCTACAACTTTTGCACATGACTCTTTTACTATCCCTGCAATAGCTTTACTTTCTGCTGAGAGTGTTCCTGGAATTCCCGTTCTATCAGCTTTGACTGGTCAGAGGTTGACTTTTCCTACTCTTTCATGGAGCACTCAACGAGTCGCATGTGCTTACGAATGGTGGAGTCCTGGGTGGACATATTGTTCTCTAAGTGGGTCATGCGGTCGCAAGTTGTGCTGTCCTGGCCTTTTAAGTTTTGCTCAATGTTGTGCACATGGTCTCTCAGGGATTCCTCAAGAGATTGCATTTTGGTTTCCAGTTTCTCCAGCACACTCAGTTTGGTGCTAACTTCATTTTCTCCAAGGGTTTTGCATGAGTCACAGAACCATGGATAGCATTGGCAAAACTTCCTCAATGCAGACATCTGCTGCTTTTTGGAATGCCCTGGCAGGACGCATGTGAACGCAAGTTTTTTGCATTTTTTCACATTCACTCCCCAGCTTTCCATCAACAACTGGGTCACCACAACTGGTTTTGTTTTGGCCCCCTTTGCAGGTAATACTTGAGCTGATACCATTTCATTTTCCTTTGCAGCCTCTTCCGCTTCCCCTGCTTCTCTTGAAGATCTGGAGCAGTTTACTCCAAAGGGTTTGTACATGGCGTCTCCCTTTGTACCTACCGGTCCTTTCTCTCCATCTGAGCCTTTATCGTTGGGTCTCTTGGGTTCATCTCTTTCCCCAGGTTCTGTCATCTTAACTTTGGTGTTCTTCTGTCTTTTACAAGCTCTCTTCCATTTATCTCTTACTGCTGAAGTTGGGATAAATCCAAAGATACCTGTCCTTGCTTTTGTTTTTCCTGCTGCTTTTGTCCCTGCAGAAGTTGGAATATATTTCTTCTGGGACGTAACTGGCGTCCTCTGAAACATTCTATTTCAATATCTTACGTATTTTTTTACGTATTTTGCTTAATATTATTTTCTCAAATACGATTATCATTCCCGTGGCGCAAAGTGACCTTAGCAGTCGACGCGCCCTAAAGACCCAATAAACAAAGATTATCATTCCCGTAATGGAATAAAGAACAGCAGCAGATATCAGTACATAAAATGTTGCAAACAAATTGAAATATATCACGAATTAACTATTGTTGACCTTGAACTAAGGATGCACGCGTCGGCGGCACCGACAAACGCCAAACGGCAATGCTTTGACTTACGAGATCGAACCAGGGCAACTCTTCTACTGATATCGCTGTAAAACACAATAAGCACTGTTAACCATGAATGTATATGCTTCTCTTCTTTTTGTCCAATTTCGCCATATTTTTGTCCTCGCAGCTGAGTCAAAAATCACAATAAGCAGGAACGAGACGATCCTTTTTGCTTTGTATTCATATAAGTGTACATGTTACATTGTTCGTTATGCTTGAAAATGTTATGGAAATATAACGAAACTGGTCGCAATTAACGAACTAAATGCTCCGACGCTGAACTAAATGCTCCGACAGCCGACGCTGGGATAAAGTCGGGGCGGCCTGCCCGTTGCCGATCTCGTCGTCCTCTGTCTTCATCTCGCTGTCCCGCTGGAGCCTGTCACCAAGGCGGCGGTGATGAGACGCTGAACAACAGCCTCAACTATGTCCTCAGTAGTTCCCTCCCTGGCAGGGTCCAACGGTGGCTCCAGAGCCGCACCGGAGCGCAGACGGCGGGTGGGCGAACCCATGGCACTGCACGTGCACCACCGGTAGTCCTGCACTGGAGTCCGGCGGCCGCAGCAGTCACCTCACCAGCCCTCAAACCCGGAGCTCTTCCTCAGCACGTCTTTTAACCGCGGGGCCAGAGACGAGACTCTGCATGTGAATTGAAGTATAAGTAGAATGATTCCTCATTGACCATTTCCTTATGACGTTGATTTGCAGTTTGATAACTAATTTAAACGAAAAAGCGAAAGAAATAGTACGATCACTTGAAAGGCTTCAAAAGAAACTTGTAAATGTAAGAAGTTCTGTTATGTTCAATCAAACAAGCATTTTAAATGGATTGTTGCCTGCATATACTAATATTCAACTACACGATCCAGCAATCAAGAACCGTTCTGTTACACTAGACTTCAGGAAGAAGCTAGTTGAAGAACAAATCAAGGAAAAGAAAGCCGAGGCAAGCAAACTTGAAGTTGAACTAAATGAGTTATAACGTGAGCTCATCCAGGAAGTTGGTGATAATGAACTCCGGCTAAACGTGTATCAAGCGCTTCACGATGGGCATACATATTATTCTTCTGTTAAGTTATTGCAAATTAAATGAGCAACAGGCAGCGGTGACGCCAATAAGATAATGAACAGCTTAAGTCCAAAGTTAAAACACATCAAATTAAAATTAAACATCTGCATCATATATAACGTAGAAGGCGCAAGAACCGAAAAATCTCACATCATAAATACAAACACTAAAAATATACATAAAAGCACTTGCACACAACCTAAAAATATACTTGAAAAGCATGTCACACAACGCAGCGGTTAACCAGCGACAATTTTATCGAAATCCCAAGATCACCTGGTGGAATACTCCCAAAAATTGAGCCTCAATGAATCCACGCGCTTGTAGACAATCAAGGTTTATCCCAAGGTTTTCATACAAATAATAATACAAATAACGTTTATTTGGCACCGATTCAGGAACATATCTGAGTTCTCGATTCAAACACGGTTGCTATACCCACGTTTCACGCGGGTCTAACGGCAAACCTACCAAATGATTGTGCTCTTGACTAGATCTAGACGAGACCTTCACTGTTGGGAGGCTCTGGTGATGATGCAGCTACGGTAGCATGCCCTGGTTGGCACCATTAAGTGAGTAACAGTAAACGTACTCGGGCTCAGTTAAGTAAAATGTTCCCTTCTGAGATGAGATAGCTTTCGATCACGCTGATCACATCTAGATGACAAACTGGCATTGATGATAATGAGATGATAAACAATGTAGCACAAGTGATCGCCATTCACTATCTTCTAATATCACGGGTCAAATGGCAGGTCTGCCAGTGTTCTGGACTAAACTTGAGAAAGACATACATCGCTAAAAGGCATAAATCACAGAGAGGTATCGTAACGATCTGCGCAACGATCTACGTTGCATGCAGTCCTCAGTCGTGTCCTCATTTCTTACTCTTCGTAGGAAGTTCCTACTCCTAAGTCCCTACTCTTCGTCGGTGCTTGCTGCCTCCATCGAGATTCCAGCTTTGACTGCAGACTGACAGTACCTTCGGTAGGGGCCACCGGCCACGGCGTCGGCTATCGTCGCCCGTGATGGCTCAAACTTCGAGCATCCCGCGTCACCGCCACTCCCCACCGCCTGTCTCGCCAGAATGCGGCCCCTTGTAGTCTCCACCTTCAGCCGGTTGGTTTGGGCCGTTTTTACCCGGTTGACCTGAAATCAGAAAGCAAAATAAATCAGAAAATGTATTTCTCGCAGTTTTAATATCAATAGATAATGCGACTACCTCATGAGTGACCAAGTAGAACGTTCGCCATACAAAAACCGTTGCCTTTAATTCATGGCATTTTTGTTATTTCGAGAGAAAAAAATATTCAGCAAATCTAATTAGTTTAAAAATGGCTAAATAATCATTGGCGTGCAAAATCGTTATGTTTGCACTTTGCTGTTCCTAGCGTATGCAATGCAAAGCCTTAGAATGAACGCAATATTTTACATTATGTTGTACTTTTCTACATTATATTTTTAGTTTGTTCACTAACCTGGCTGAATATCCTCTCAACAGCGGCCGTCGAGTGGGGCAGCGACATCAGGTCGTACATGAAGCTGGTGAGCACCGGGAAGCGAGCCTCTCCAGCGGCGTTGGTAAGCTCTGCGACCTCGGCCCAGAATACCGGTGGGGTCAGGAGAGGCTTGTCCTGGATCTTGGCTGTCGCCAGAGCCACCGGAAGCTCGCGCCACTCATCATTCAGGTCGTCCCTCTTGTCTTCGGGGACCAGATGCTTAAAACGCACCATGAGGGGCGCCAGCGTCTGCGGCCGGATCTTGTCGCCGACTGGCAGCATGGCGACTGCCGGGTCCAGCACGCACAGTCGGGAAAGAGTGCCGTTTGGATCCATATCAAAGCGACGCTTGATCTGGACGCATAGTTGCTGGAGAAAGTCCAGGGCGTCCAGGCGCATCTTCCTCTCGCCTTCTCGCAGCGGGTCCTCCAGCAGGAAGACTCTCGCACCGGCCACCCAGACCGATGTCCTCGATGGGCTTGCAGATGGAAGCGACCTCCTGGGTTGACCTTGTGCAGTGGCACGGAGTCCAGGACCTTCCGGCTGCACGTAGAGCGACAGCAGCGCCCGGTACCCCTCTGCCATCTTGCGGTACAGTCGGTGAAGCTGGTAGTCTTCGGACTGGAACAGCAGGTTCAGCACGTCCACCTTTCTTGATGATGAAGTGGACAAACAGCATCATTTGTTTGGTGTGCCGTGCTCCTCCAGTCGGAGCGAGATGTCTGCGGCCCGGTTCTCCTTGCCTTGGACCGTGACGGCCTCGGAGCTAAAGAAGAGCTTCAGTGCTTCCCACTGCTCCAAGATGCGCTGGATGACTGCGCCGCGAGAGAGCCATCGGGTCATCGCCACCTTCGGGATTTGGTGACACGGCGCGTTGACGGCTTCCTGGACCAGGACCAGGGATATGCGTCTAGGCAGCCGACGCGAGCGGGTCGCTCCTGCGCGTGCGTTGCGGGCAGCCGGCCGGTTGCTAGGCAACGGAAGTTGTTAGGTAGCTGTTGCCACGCACAGCGCACACTCGGCGCCTCGGCGGTCGCTTAGACCGTGAAGCAGTAGTTTTAGATTAGGTAGGTAGGTTCTTTGGTCGCATTCTTTTTTCCTCCGTGCTTCACACAACTGCCAAACAAATTATTTGCTTCTTAAACTACCATCTCGGCCGCTGCCATGGCAGAGGCAGCCCCCTGATCCCCCTCCTGGGTTCCCTCCCAACCCCCCGTCCGGCCAAGGAGAGCGGTCCCGCCAGAACGCGGGATCCCCCACCGGCCACGGCCCCCATCAGGGGTCCAGCCAGGGAGCCAGGGCCCGCCACGAAGCGAGTCTCTCCACGGCAGGCCGTACCCGACCGTCAGAGGTCCCCCGCGCCCCGCAGAGGGGCGCGGCTGCTCCGACGCACGCGTCCCGACGCCCTGCTTTTCTCTCCTCCTGACAGAGGACGAGGGAAACCAGCTTCGTGCGCCAAACCCATTCCGGATTCGGAGTGCGCTGGTGGCCCTCTGTGGCGAAGTCCCACCGCCAAAACACTGCGTTCTGGCTCGCTGCTCGTACAGACTCTGTCTGGCGAGCAGAAAGTCCTATCCTCGACTCATAAGTTCCCTGGAGAAGGACGTCGAGGGGTCGTCGCCGATCGCCTCAACAGCACCTCCGGGCTATTCTACTGCCGGAGGTCCGGGGCCTCTCAGAAGGAGAACCTCCTCTGGGAGCTCAAAGACCAGGGGGTGACTGAGGTCCAGCGGTTCCGGGACGTGAAGAGACGGCCCGAACACCACGATCGAGCAGGTCAGGGGCCTCACTATCCCAACCCACATTTTGTGTGTGTACCGTATAAGCAGTGCAGGTGCGGCATGGACCGACGGCCCCAAAGCAGGCCGGTTTAAACTGCTGGGAGTTTCGGCCTTCGACCGGACGTGCCGCCGTGAGCCCCTGTCTGTGGGAAGTGCCTCCGGCGCCATCCCGCACAGACGACTGTGAGCCTGAAGCTTCACCGCTGCCCGCTCGTGCGGAGCCCCGCACCCTGCGTGGGAAGCCGGCGCTGCCCGGGGTCTGGAAGATCCAGCCAAGGCGGCGGCTGCCGAAACTGGCCCGCCAACCCCCCCTCCTCTCCCATGCGCAGGACCCCGCGTCTGGCCGGTCCTCCCTCCCGGCCAGTACCCGAGCCGCCAGACCGCTGGCAAGCAGCCCCGCGCCAGCGGTGGCTGTGTCGCAATCGCACCCCCCCGGAGCGACCCTTTGGTCGGCTCCGAGCGCGCCGCCTCACCAGGCGCGCGGTGAGGAGTTCTCTTTGAACCCCCTTCCCCCCACGCCACCCAGGGCTATATAATAGGGTAGTCGCCAGCCGCTGGCGGCGTTCGGCGCGCGGTCGAGTGTGACGTCACTAGGTACCTACGGCTCGGGACCGGGCGGCGCGCGGGAGGGAACGGAGGGGACGGGCAGCGGCCAGCGGTTGACAGAGGACGTCTTTCGGTATACCCGCCCACGTAGTACTGGTACGATCAATCATAAACATCGTATTAAGAAAATGAGAGTCAGGAAATAAAATTGAAGGCTTGAGTCAGTCAGTGGTAGTCGGTTGACGGAAAACCCGTCCTTAGCAATCCTTTTTATATAAGTGCTTGGAACGAGTGTTATATTTTATTCGCAACACAAAAAAAAATGGTAAGCACACTTCACAGCCTTTTATCATAGTTTCCTACTCCAGAATTCCAAAGGCAGCTCAGGTAGAATCCACCCGAGCAAAATATATAAAACATACGTCGACGGTAAAATAATAACAAAATATCGCCTAACATGCAACAACATCATTTAGGGAGACAGAATCCTTTAAAAAAAAATCACTGATCATATTTGCACCCATATAAAATGCACCGTACACTGTAGAGCAGGCCTCCAATCACGCACCCACAGCACGGCAGCGGGTTATGCAGCCAGCCGGGGTCCGGCGGACACGGAACCAGATCGCTCCAGCTTCTTGTGCTCCTGTGGGAATCCGTCGTGGTTATAACCCGCGCACCGCAGATTCCGAGCCCGATTCACCCAGTTTCGACACGTTGCCATCGCACAGCAATGGACCATTTTTGTTAGTGTCACTGTCAAGTAAAGAAGATGTTGTGAGTTGAATACCTGAACACAAGTTAAGCATTCTCAATTTATGTTTGCACATCACACAGCATACTCATATACAAAGTCAGTGTATTGAAATAGTTCGTTACGGAACCTGTTGTCAACGGAAGGTGTCACATGAAATCGATTGACATCGACTGTTCGCGAGAAGTCCAGCGTGACCGGCATCTGGTCACACCCACATATGATAGCCAAGCGCGCTTGATTAATATAACTATTACTACATAATTTGATAAGTGAAGAGGGGGAGCCGTCTCACGTTACAGCATGACGGGCTCTATCTCTATATATCTCTCTATGTATATCTATCTATCTATATGTATATGTATATGTATATGTATATCTATATCTATATCTATATCTATATCTATATCTATATATTAGGGTGCATCAAAATACATTTTTACTTGACATTGATCTGTTTGGGGGCTAAAAGTGTTCGATTGAGTATTGTCAGAGCGCGTGTAAAATATTTAGGCGATTGGTAGGTAGATTTACAGGTCCACAAAGGTCTTAAAGAAGACAATTGCAGGGTCTTCGATATATGTATCTTTGAAGGGTGGTGAGGCAAAAATGTCCCTTGGCGAATATTTGTTGATAAGTGAAAAGGGAATTGGAGACAACGATCTGAAAACTTGCCAAATCTTTTCATTACATCAATAAACACATCTTGAGACACTTTTAGTACGGGTCTATTTCAGGTTCTTGACCTAGGATCATTTGCCTCAAAGGCACGTCACGCAGAGTTTTTATGAAATTGACCCGGTTTTCATTTTTTTTCACTGTAGTTTTGGATTGCAGACCGTACTTGAGCACCATGTAGGTTTCTGTTATGAGATTGCTCTCTCCCGACTCCGTCTCGGTGACCGGTGCAGCCGGCCGTGGTGCCTCGGGCGCCGTGATGCATAGGTCACGTGACCTAGCAGACGTCAGGGGTGCGGGCCAGTGACCGGCAGAGCCGGCAGAGGTGCCTGGCAGGGGAAGTGGTGTGGTCGGTTGCGCCCGGAGTTCGATGTCGTCCGATCAAAACAGACTCGAGGGTTGCTCTTCAACTTCATCGCCTACTCCAGGATCAAGATCTGATAAGGCGGCACGCTCGCGCTTCAGCACGAGATGGAGTGGCCGTGCCAAGATCTTCGGTCTGGGCGCCAGCATCACCCAGAGCGATGCTTCTATCACCGGCGCAAAGTTACCCAGTGGTCGACAGGTCTTGCGTTGCATGCTGTACCACTGCGACACCCAGTTGCATTCCAGGCGATCTGGTACCAGGGGAGCCATGTCACGGTTTCAGGCGGCTAAGATGGCTCTTGAGAAGGTGCGACCATTTTACGCCAAGGCTGACGTCCCAATGGTGAGCGATAGACGCGCTTGCATGCAAGACTGGTGCACTTGTTGACTGACAACAAGCTGGCGGCGCTACCCTCTCCACCAGCGCTTCCAGTCAGGCGCAGTCCAGCAGCTGAAATGCTCATGTCCACAGGCTGGAGCCTCTACATTCCCCTATTGGGCTTCCAAATCGCTGACAGAACCATTCGGAACCTCAGAGGACGTGCCTTCTTTGTCAAGCATGAAGGAGAACAGACAGGCTTTCATTTTGGCGCGTACAATGCCAAGCTGGAAGCTCAGATGAAGCGGCGGCAGCAGCGGGAATCCGAGGCTACAGCTCGGCGAGTGCGCGCTACCCAGGAGGAACAGGCGACGCCCTCGTCCATCCAGCAGGCTGTAATAGAAAGTGACAGCAGTGACGACATGGCTGAAGCACCTGCACCGAAGGCACGCACTCACCAGCTCAAAGAAAAGTGCATCACCTGTCGTCATACCACCGGACATCCTGAAGCGTCCAAAACTCGTGTCGCTGGCAGCGCGGCTGAAGATGACGCCAATGCAGCAGGCTGCCTTTACGCGCGGGCTGATCGACGAGGCAGGTGGTGATGCGTCGAGAGTAGCGACATCATACGCAACTGCAGACCGAGCGCGCCGCCATGTACTCGCCGCTATCAGCAAGGAGTGTCGGGAACAGTGGACGCCGCCACCACTCCTGACGCTGCACTGGGACAGCAAGCTGACGTCGACGCTCAGTAATGTGCGTCAGCTGGAAGAGCGTCTGACGGTGGTGGTCGGAGATTCCACAACACTGAAGCTGCTCGGTGTACAGCCTATACTAAGAACAGCTTGACGAGATGTGCGGCACAATTGTAGCTCGGCTGACTTGTGAACTGCTGCAAAAGTGGGGCTGCGCTGAGAATGTGGTCAACATGGCTTTCGACACCACCGCCGCCAACACCGGTCATCTCACGGCAGCTTGCATTGCTATCCAGCTTGCACTGGGTCGACCGCTGCTCTGGTCAGGGTGCCGGCACCACATCGGCGAGGTGCTTCTCACCCACGTGTTCAACGCTCTGAAAGTGGAGAACTCGCGCTCGCCGGAGGTGGACCTGTTCGTACGTCTGCGGAACAACTGGGCGCTGGTGTCGGACGAGGAGGGCGGCTCGCTATCCTGCTACAATGCCGACGACGCTGAGCCGCAGTTCATGCTCAACATGCGAGCTGAACTCGTGACGTGCGCCACCGAGCTGCTGGATCAGAAACGTGGGGACTACCGCGAGTTTGTGCAGTTGCTTCTGCTGTACCTGGGCCAACCCGGTGCAGCGCCGACTCCAGCTCGCCTCCAACGACCAGGGGCTCTGCACAAGGCGAGGTGGATGGCCAAGCTTCTCAGCACTCTGAAGCTAGCAATGCTGGAGCAACGCATCGCAGTTCTTCCTCGGGGCACCATCACCACGCGGCAGCAGGCGCCGAAAGTTCGGTCCGTTTGCGAAGCTTAATCGTACACGTCCTACGCATGTGGTGGCTGATTGTGCGTACAAAAGCTGTTGATGCCGGCTGGAATGAAACTGACGCTCTACCAGAACCTGTGCGCGATACAGAGCCGTCAACGCTGTCATCGCCAGCGGCAGCATCAAGGCCGCTTGGAGCGCACTCTGGTACTGTGACAGCCGATGATGCTCCCGCTGGCACTCTTCAGCACAACGGTGCCAGACGAAGAGCGACGCGCCCTAGCCAACGCCATCCTGAGTTGCAAGCCGGACGATTTGCCGGCGAGAGCCCCTCAGCAGCGCTTCGGCACTGGTTTCGGCAAGCCTAAGCTCCCAACATTCTCTCCGACCATCAGCCTCGCGGACCTCGCCAACTCACACTGCTGGTTCGGTATGCACCAGCTACACATCGACCCATCGTTCCTCCCTCTTGCCGGGGAGGACTGGGACTCCTGTCTAGCATACCAGGCGAGTTCTGTGAAGGTGGGTGCCATCAACGTAGTAAACGACTGCGCTGAGCGAGGCGTGAAACTCACGTCAGACTTCGTATCCGTAGCCAGGAGCGAGCAGCACCTGCAGAACGTGCTGCAGACTGTCGAGCACGACCGGTCTAGGCAACCGAATCTGCGTAGCAGCAAGCGCAAGCTGAACACAGAGTAGGAATATGAAGTGGGCGAGCACGCCTGGCGCGGACGCAGCGCACGCGCGGCTGGCCCGCTTGCTGGCGCCTGCAGGCGGCGTGCCTGCAGCTGACGGCGTCCTGTACTGCAACCAGGTCACTGCTGCAGCGCACGCGATGACGTTCGTCTGCAAGACGGTGGCGCCGCAGCAGCTGCTTGAGAGACGTCGTGGCGGTGAACCCCGCGTCGGTTGCTGACACGACTGCTGAGAGAGATGTGTTCGTTACACGTGATTTAGTGTTTTGTTAGCTGTTAGCTTCTCTGGTGTGTCTATGAAGAGAATACACTCGAAATGTTGTCTAAATACTGTGTTATACATTTTGCTTTCTCGGGAATGCTTTACGGAGCCATGCCAAAAATGAATGAAAATTGACATTTTAACTCAAACTTCATCGTCTTTGTTGGACCTGTAAATTATAAATGAATCTTAAAAACGAAAACTTCAACAGAAATGTCTGCACCACATTCGAACAATATCAGGCCCAGACAGATCGAAATATTCACTTTAAAAATCCCATTGAAATTTGATGCACCCTAATAATATATATATATATATATAGTATATATATGATATATATATATATATAATAATATATAATAGTATATATATATATATATATTTATAAGTATATATTATGGGTACCTTTTTTAAAGGCCCCTCAAAAGGGCAGATCAATTACCCCTCAAGCTGGCCCGAGGCCTCCCTTCCAGATGAAACAGAGGGTCCCCCAGGCCGACAGAGTGCTCGCTCAGAACCGACAGAGAATCCCATCAAGACCGTCAGGGGGCCCTTCACAGCTAACCGAGTGCCCTTTAGGCAGCTAGATGAACCTTCCCTCTGGCGTCAGAGGGTCTCCTCAACGTCGAAAAAAGAGTCCTTTAAGCTGGCTGAGGGCCCTCAGACTCACGGGAAGGGGCCTCAGGACACCCCAGAGACCCCTCAGGCCGACGGAGGGCCCATAAGTTTATGAAGAGTCTCCAGGCCGACTGAGGGCCCCTCATACCGAAAGAAGACCCATCAGGCCGACAGAGTGCCCCTTAAGCAGACTAAGGTCTTCTCAAACCGAATGAGCGTCCCCTCAAGCCAACAGAAATCGGCCTGAGGGGACAAGGCCAAAGGGCTCCCTATATTTTGGCGGGGCTTCTGCCATCTTTTAAATTGCAGGGGGATATGTTTACTCCCTGCCCAATTACTGTGTCGAATCGCCGCACCTCCCTCGCTCTTTCATTGGCGCCGCCCCTGATCTCAGGGCTGGAGATCCAGAGGGGTCGGCCGTCGGTTAAGACCCCCTTGGCCCCCTGGATGCTATAAACTGGGTCGGTCCGGGGGTCAAATCAAAATGAAAACTGGGTGGGGCCCTCTTGAGCAGAAGAAAGCGGACGGTCATAGGTCAGAATACACATACACATGTCAAAAAAGACGTTTATCAATTGAGTTTATAAACTGAGTTATACACCGAGGCTTCGAGTCGTCATGGGTCATCTATGCCAACCTTAAACGGTCTGAGGGAGCCCCCGGTCGGCATAGGCCCTCGTTTGTCCTGAAATGGCCTGAAAGAGTCCCGAGGTCGGCCTAAGGGCAACAGTCGGTCTAAGGGGCCCTTTAGTCGACTGATATATTCCCTTGCCGTCTGAGGAGACTCTTGAATGGTCCTGGGTTGGCTTGAGGGGCCATCATTCCGCCTGAGGGGCCCCTCGTCGACCATAGATGTTCCTCATCTCGGCCTGATGAGGCCCATCAGTCAGTGGGAGGGGGCACAATACAGCTGAGATAAGCCCTCAGTGGCATGAATATGGCTCCTCGGCGTGTGAGGGGAGCCTCTCTGTTGGCCTGAGGCCTGAGGGAGCATGGTCGGCCTTGATGTCTGAGGGGCCCTAGTCGGCCTTGAGGGGCCTCGGTTTTGCCAGAGGAAGCCCAAGGCCTTAGTTGGCTCTAAGGAAGGCCCTAGTCAGCCCCTGAAAGGGACCTCGTGGGTCTGCGGCCCCTCGGGCTTCCTGAGATAACCCTCATCCGGCCTGACGGGCCCTCGTTCGACCTGATAGACTTTAAATCGGTATTAGGGGCCATCGCTCGGCCTGAGAAGGCCCTCGGTCGGCTTGAGGAGGCTTGAGGCCTTGTTTGTGCCTAGGTGGGCCCAGTCAACCTGAGGGCTCTTATTCAGCCTGGGGGTTTTCGGTCAGCTTGAGGGGCACTTTTTTGGCCCAGGGACCTACGTCGTTAACGGAGCCCTTGATTGGCTTGGCAGGGCACTCGGCCTTTGGTCGCCTTTGGGAAGGAGAAATGTCAGTCTGATGGACTGAGGGTCTGGCGTCTGTCGGCTTGAGGGCCCCTGGTCGGGTGACGGGTCTGAACCGTATCTTAAAGACTTTGCCGTGCCTAGTGCCTCTGGCTGAGATGGCCGCTATGCCAGTCTGAGTGGGCCCTCTCAAATTTAATGGGCTCTATGTTGGCCTAAGAGGGCCTTTTGATTTGATACGAATAGATCCTCAGCGCTTTGAGGGGACCATCAGGAGAGTCGACCTCAACAGGCTCAACACTAGTCGGAAGGGGCCTTGCTGGTCCTTCAAGGTCGGCATGTGGTGGATCCAGGATTTTCATCGAGGGGGGGCTGCAGGCCTCAGGGGCGCCTTTTTTGGCAACCTGAGGGGCACCGTCATTTTATTTCCCAAAAAACTGTTTTGTTGAGTTTTAAGGGGTATAACCAAAAAATTACGCAAATAATGAGCATAGCCATTTTGAGAGAAAGTTATATTTCCTTTCTTTTGACCGTTTTAAATGTGCAATTTGCCATTACAGCCGCTGTTGTACGATTTCTAAACATTTATAGGTTTTACACCCAAATGACATGCCATGACATCAAATGCAACGTCATTATTCCCAACGTACTATATCCATAGGTGCATGGGAGGATTTGGGGGAAGGGACCAAATCAAGTGGAATATTTCCCAAAGTTGTTGAGCGGGAGAGGGATAGCAAGCTGTCAGCGAGGAAGTTGTTGACCGGGGGGAGGGAAAGGCACGCGTCACCAGCCCATTTTCAACTGTACACAGGGGCGTTACCGATAGTTTGTAAATGGGGAGTCAGTAATCGGTTGAAATGACGAAAAATATGTACTCCCACTTTCTGCTGCATTTAAACATCTTAAGCATTTAATGTTATTTTCATTTATATTATATGTGCATGTTATTTAGGCGCCGCAAGAGCCGCGATTGTTTGCCTGATAAACCAAAATATAGGCGGGTGTAGAGGGTAAGGCGCGGCTGGGTGGGCCTTGTAAAGGATAAGAAGCTTTAAAATGTTATGGCTTCAATTAGCGACCTGATGAATTAAACGAAAAAACTGTCAAATATTCATAATATTAGTGCAAAGTGCTTCATAATAACTCTATTCGTTAAAAAATGGATATGTGAACGTACCGACAAAATATGTATGCTTGTACCCACACACTTTCACCGACCATAAACATCGCACCAATTGTGGTGCCCCTTCCAGGGAAGACTTTTGGATCCACGCCTGCTAGCAGCGGATCTTCTTCTACGGACGGGAGAAATGGGAAATTTCCCTCCCCAAACCGAAAAATATAATAGATATGCTTTTGCTCCTCCCAAAAATAACGACTTAAAAATGTCTTTACTTTCTCCCGCTTCTCGCTGACACACCCCCTCCCCCCGTCAGCAAATTTTCATTGACACCCCCGCGCTCAACAACGCTAGTTTCGCCAATACCCGGGGCCCCTTGCATTGCGGGGCCCCCTGTCTGGTGGCCCCCTCCACACTGGACCCCCTCAGACTCAGAAAGGGATCTCCAGCCCTGACCATATTCGAACCATACTATTGGCATAACTAAATATGAGTAAATGCTTAACATGAATGCATGAGCAACCCGAATATGATACGTGAAGAAGTTTCAACATTCATTGCTATGAATTATAATGCAATGTGTTTTTCATATTTACCTGGCATAGTGCAGTGGTCTCATTCGCCGCGGGGCTAACGCGGTACGGACGGAGCCGCTTTGAACCCCCTGAGGCCAGCCAGATGTACAGCAGCTGCTGGTCCATGCTCAGCTGATGGACGGTCAACCGGCCAGATTGGGCACGTGCCCTGGCATACGACTCCCTGAGTCTCAAATTTCACAACGTCCCTCTCCCAGACCTCTCCTTCGCAAGTCTTGCCGATGGGTCCAGAAAAAAATCGGTCCCGTGGTCGTGCCGTCCAGGTTCAGCAGTAGGTGGCGGAGGTTCAGCTCGTTGCTGTGCAGTCTGGCAGATAAACTCATGCACGGTAGCCATCGTGACCAGCTTCAAACAGCCAGCACACGCGCCTTTCGTACCGGTGTGACGGCTTGTGCCGTCGCAGCCGTCGCACGCTGAAGCAGCAAACGCAAGAGCCCAGGATCTTCGCCATCCCAGCGAATAAACTTGAGGCGTGAGCTAATACAGACATGATCTCCCCTGGTTAAAAACAGACCAGTCACACAGCCTCCACTCCTGCGAGACTCTGAGTGACAGGCTGAGTTTCGGGACATAGTGCAGGCTCCGATGGTCATGCCCGCCCATATATCCAGTTTCAACAACCATGGTGGTGGAGAGACCGTGCACATACCCTGTATCCGTCACCGAGCGTGATCGGCGTAATGGGAGAAGATTCACGGCATGACCTCATCACGGCCAAGCCTCAGGCACCGCCAGAATCTCCCCATCATCAGCTCTAAGCAGATCTACGTCGGAAGTGTATGCTGGCAATTGCTAACTAATCACATCCTCAATAAGAATCAGATTACCCGTTTCGAATCAATCTATTCGGACAATGTACATTGTGAATATACTTTCAACCCTACCGTACAATTGAAGCGAACGGGAATCTGACACTTTTGGGATGTGGTAGTAACAGACGTGCCAGCTTCCTCTGAGCAGATGTTTATTTAAGTTTTGATTGGTGGGAGAATCTGGCGTGTCCCTGAAGCTTGTTGGCCGGATGAAGGCCATGCCGCGACCCTTCTCCCATTTACCCCACGCCGATCACGCATACCGTGACGGTGTGCACAGGCCCTTCTCCACGCTGGTGTGAACTGGATATATGGGCGGGATGGCCATCGGAGCCTGCACTATGTCCAGCAACTCGCCGTCACTCAGATCTCGCAGGAGTGGAGGTTTTGTGACTGGTCCGCACCAAGAGATCGTGTCTGGTTAGCTCACGGCCTTAAAAAAGTTTATCGCTGGATGCGAAGATCCTGGGCTCTTGCGTTGCTGCTCAGCTGCGACGGCTGCGACGGCACACGCCGGTCCAACACCGGGACGAAAAGGCAGCGTGTGCCGGCTTGTTTGAGCTGGTCACCGGAGTCACCACCGTGGCAATTATAGTCCATCTGCCAGCTGCACGGCATCCGAGCTGAACCTCTGCTGCTAAACCTTGGACGGTACGACCACGGGACCTGATTTTTGTTCTGGACCCATCGGCAAACCTTGCGCCGGGAGAGGCTGGGAGAGGGACCGGTTGTGGAAATTTTAGACTCAGGGAGCGATGCCGGGGCACGTGCCAACTCTGCGGTTGACCTGGTCCAGCAGCTAGCATGACGGCAGCAGCTTGCTGTACCTGCCTGGCCTCGGGGGTTCAAAGCGGCTCGTCCGACCGCGTAGCCCGGCGGCAAATTGGAACACGTGAACTACTGCAGTAAATATGAAAACACATTGTTTTATATCATTCATAGCAAGGAATGTTGAAACTTCTTCACGTATCATTTGATTGTTCATGCATTCATTATTAAGCATTTACTTATCCCCCCCCGGCTGGCCGCTAACTGGGGGTGTCAGCCGGCTGGCGACTGGGCTGGCGCGGCTGGTCTGCGTGTCGCGGCAGCTGTCGGCACAGCGACAAGCTTCATACTTCACAGTCAGGGCCGCAGCCGGGCGCGGCGGTGGCGCACCGACACCAGGCGGCGCTGGTGGCGTCGGCGCATCGGGCAGGTAGGCCGGCTTCAGGCGCTCGATGGAGACGGTGTCCGTGGCACCTGAGGGAAGCTGAAGCCGGAACCATCGATCCGTCCTGTGTACAAAGGCACCCTCTGATGGTGGTGGGGCCGCCACGAGCGTCGCCGGCTGCCAGGGCCGGTGGTCTGGGCTGAAGTGCTGTCCCCTGGTCCCCCGACTGATTCCGCTGCGGTGTGGCCACGGAAGCAGGGAGGCATGGAATCTGCCCCCCCCCCCCCAGCACGTTAACGTAATTCTGACCGGCCGCACGGAATAGGGTTAAATCGTATGTTCTGTTCTGAAATAAGGATGGGGTGCTGCAGGGACCGGGGCCGAGGTATCTGGGGCTGTTCGGGGGCGGGGCGGGGCTGAGGCGGCCATGGGGCTGTTGTGGGGACTGCGACCGAGACAGCTGGGCTGTCGTGGGGCCGGGGCCGAGGCGGCCATGGGGCTGTTGTGGGGACTGGGACCGAGACAGCTGCAGACTGTCGTGGGGCCGGGGCCGGGGCAGGGTCCGGGAACGGCCCACCTGACTGTATACTGATAGCAAACGGTCGTGTCGATAGCACACGGTGCACGACGGCCGGGAGTCCTGATAAGATATAGCCGGATAGCTAAGGCGGTGCCGGACGGGCGTACCTTGAGCGGACAGTACGAACAGAGGCTGACTGAAATACACTGTGCACTTGTACAGGGTGTCCAGAAAAAACATACTCTGGATTTAGCTCGTGGTTCAATATGCACGTGTTTAATTTTTGGTCCTCGAATTGGTCATATTCATATTTTGGATGTGGCAAAACAGATGAACACATGTAATATAAGTCTTTGATTATATTCTTGTACGGATTAAAAAAACTTATTTTTTGTGAAGGCTTACAGTTCAGAAGCTCTTTAAAAATTGTCAAAATACTGAATCTTATTTTCAACGCCTGGCAATCTCACTAAATACTTATCAAACAGCTTTGTGTTGCACAAATACTTTGATGACGGTACATTTCCCTGCAAAATGGTGTTTGTTTCAGCGTTTTATGTCCAACAGTTTCCGAGCACCGATGTGTATACTGAAAAGGCTAATTTTGTTATGTTAATGTTAATTAATTTCCACGTGACACGTGCTTTGGTCTGAACGACATGCAATAGGCCCGGTTAATCTTTTCTCTATCGGAGCGTATTTATTGCATGCCACTGCGACCCTCGGTTGCCAAGCTATCGGCCCAGGATCCACGCGGAGGTTGCCCGTTTTTCGCGATTTCTGAATTTTTATTTTTATTTGTTAAACGAATGGCGCACGCGCGCAACCGCCAACAGCGATTGCGTTGATCGTATTTTACCCAAAATTAAATACGACTTGTTGTTTCACAGGGCCCACAAATCGTGAAAAAATCAAGCTCGTATCTTAATTAGTAGCGTCACGGGTATTGATTTCCGGCGTCACACCGGTGGCAGCGTGACGGTGGCGGCGGATTATTTGTGGTATCTTCTGTAAGAGGCTCCTGTGACTGACAGAGGGAGTGACCATGCCAATGCAATGCATTATCTGTTTTGCCATGAATTGGAGAAGCAGGTGCCCACGAGGACGGGATGGGGTTCCTTGGGCCAGTACCAGGCCGGCTCACGGTATGTGTAGTGTGTACTCTGAGGATATGTCGACGCCGGGTAGACAACTCGCATGGGTGACAGTGCTTCAGTGTCGCAGATGCGACCTAGTTGCATGTTGCAGATTTAAAGGGAATAGGTTACATTGAATGTAATCTTGAAATTGAACCATTATGGGGTATTTTTAGCTGAAAAAACAATATATCATTTCTTTTGCGGACGAATAGATGGATATCCGTCGAAAAATGGGCATGTTTCTCTTTTCTCTTTCATGGCCATAACAAACTTCATGACAATGTATGACGTCATGCATATGGTAGCTTGGATACAAAGGTTGTTGCACACAATAATGACGGACTTTAGGCATATATGATACGCAGGCTGCTTGTAACGTAAACAACAGTTATAATCGTTGTGATTGGTACTTATAGCAATGGTTACAGTTAGTTTACGGTAGAACCTGCATATGACGCCATTCTGACGTCAACAGCTATGATGTCATACTACCGCCGAAGCTGGGGAAATTAATCTTTGTCTTTTACAAGGGGCCGTCTAGTCCTGTGTCGAAAGTACTTAGTCTAGCGAGGTAATTTGTCACCACAATCCATTTTCGATCTGCTCTGTAAATCTGCTAGCTCAGTTCAAAACCCAATGTTAACCCGGCATTGGCTGGCTGGCGGGGAGGGGGCGTTTAACGCCCTCTGGCGAATTTTCGTAATAATTCAAAAACGAGTAGTGCTATCAACGTCTACTTCAGATTCTTTCTTCTATATCAATTGCACGTCTTCTGTACGAAAATAAAGCATTTTTGTAGATATTTTTTGTTAGATATAGCGAATTTAGTGACATCACTACACATTATTTTGACACAGAAATCATATAAATTGTAGCAGACCATACAAAGGCAGTATAATAAGCAAAATGCAATAAAAAAAGAAAAAAGATTGAAGCAAAAATAAGGGCTACAAAATGGCCATCTCGGATTGCAAATATAAGGCCACCTCATGCCGACCGGGGGCTCCTCAGACTGATTGCGAGGCCCTCCCACTGACTGAGGGCCTCTTCAGGCCGGAGGGTCAACCGAGGGACCCTCAGGCGGAGCTATCAAGTCAAGCCAACCGATCGGGCCCCTTCAAGACAATCGAGGGCCTTCAGAACGACCGAAGTCCATATTAGTCCGACGAAAGGGCCCCCATCAGGCCGACTGTGGACTCTCAGGCCGACTCTGGACCTCAGGTCGACTCTGGACCCTCTCAGACCAACTGTGGGCCTCCTCAGGCAAGACAAAGGCCATCCAACACCGATAAAGGCATCTTGGACGACGGAGGGTCTCTCAGGCCGACCGAGAGCCCCCTCAGACTGTCTTAAATTTGGCAAGGGCTAAGGGAGTCCATCAGGCCAACCGAGGGCCCCCTCATGCCGCCTGTGGGCCCCTCGGACCGAGTCTGGGCCGACTGTGGGCGCCTCGGGCCGAGTCTGAGCCTTCTCAGGCCGGCCATGGGCCACCGTAGAATGACCAAGAGAGGGCTCCTTCAGACTGTCTTCACGTCGGGATGGGAATCCTTCGGGCCGACTGAGGGCTCCCTCTAAACTACCGAGGGCCCTCATGCCGACTGTGGGCCTCTCAGGAGGACTGTGAGCCCCAAGGCCAACTCTGGGCCCTCTCAGGCCAGCAATGGGCCATCGCAGGACGACCGAGGGCCTCTGGACGACCGAGGGCCCTTCAGGCCGTCTTAAAGTCGGCATGGACGACCCTTGCCGACTTGAAGACGGCTGACTCGATTTACAAACTCGTATTTTGGCATGTGTAAAGCCCATTTTGAGCTATGACAGCCTGCTTTCTTCTACTCAAGAGGGCCCCCATACAGTTTATTTTTGTAATTGGACCCCGCCGGACTCCCCAGTTTTAACCCTCGCCCGGGTACAGCAAGATCACTGCGTGTCCGGGTAGGGGGTTACGACCCCCCCCCCCCCACTGGCGTTTCACCCCTAATTGAGCTAGCTAGAGCTTCGATTAAAAAACGATCGTGTTGCTTGTGACGAGAGAAAACCATTGACATATTATTTTAAGATCCTGGGTCAATAGGTGAACCTCTGAGATCATGTCAAATGACCAAAATGTCAAAAGTCGCAAATGTGTGAAAATTGAATACTGATCGAGCAAAAAATGGTAAAGTAGCATCTTAGTATGCTTCAATAGCATGCCAAATTTAACAATCAGCGTTACAAAAATGACCTAAAAAACTGGCAAAATTCCCAAAAAGATCGTGTTCCGGTCATCTGCGGTCAGTGACCTCGGTTGACCTTTGGAAGCGCATGACCCCAGTGAAACATATAAATATGTCAAATGGCTCCAAAATTTGAAATAAGCGTCAAAAACTGTCCTTAAAGGGAATATAGCACCTTTAACATTAGTTTTTAACTGAAGATTACAGCCAGATGTCGGTGTGCTGAGGAACCCCAAAATCCGAAATTTTTCCCTCCAAAGCGACCCTAGTTTGCTTGAGTTTCAACGCAAAAAACCGGATTGGTTGACATATGTGGGTCACTATTTCAACGTCACAAATCCTGTTGACGTTTCGCATACGTCATTCCGAGTAGTTACCTCCACTGTGAATTGCCACCGCCACTCCGGCTTTTGAACCGTCCCGCCAGTATTTTCAGTTACCTTGCGTCCGCCCGACCCGGGCCACCGGACGGGCTCGGTCTCAGGCGCTCGGGCACAGGCTAGTGGTTCACGTATGCGTGCCCCCACGTCCCTACCCGGCGCGAGGCGGCGCCGGTCGACCCAGACCAGTCGCGTTTCACGCCTACGGTCACCCATCGTGCGGTGCCGCACAGCAGCTGTCACTGGAGGCGGGCGCAACAGTTCTGCCGTTTCGATGGCCTCCTTGTGACGACCACAAACCGCTATTGGTGAGCGCAAGGATTTAGGTGTTGACGTCACATGTATACATATACCATTTTTTCAAATATACAACAAATTCTGACTTTTTTCGCCAAAAATGAATATGCCAGGACCGTAATCAGGGCATTCTTCTCCATCATTCTACATACTTTTCCCAAGGTGCTATATTCCCTTTAAAGCGGCCAGAAGCAAAAAAAAAGTCATCTGAGGTCATCGAAGGTCAGTGACCTCGGTTGACCTCAGAAAAGGTCAGACGAGGTCACAATCTCAGCAGAAGACACACCTGTCACCTTGGAACAGCTTTACATTTGCTCCTGAACGTCAAACACTTGGAAACCGCACATGTAACAAGGATCGATACTACGGGACGATAGTTTCGCCTGGCATGACCTTGAGAAACAGGTCATATGCCACGGTTTATGAAAGTTGGAAGTTCGAAATTTTCAGAGTATGTGTTAAATTGTTCAAAAGTAAGGTACTGTAAGCTTCATCACGGTCGGTAAAAAACTACGTGAGTCATTTGGGAAAAACCGAGGGAGGGTGGCATCACCCTACCCGGGCGAGGGTTAAACCTCCAGAAGGCTAGGGGTCACGACCCTCCCCCCCAGGATCTCCAGCCGAACACCTGGGGCCCCAGATAGTCCCCCTTGTAGGCCCCCAGGGCTTTGCAAAAGGGCCTCATACGCCACTCGGGGACAAGGGGGGGTTCCTGGTACAATGGGTAACCCGAACCCCTCTGTTGGTCATGGGGGGCCGGGGGTAGTAGTAATGAATACAGGAGACTCCTGGTACCAGACAGTGGACCCCAGTAGGTGGCTCGTGCCAGACAGAAAACCCCATTAGCTGGAAACGAATAGCCACCGGTCCCCAAAGGAGGACAGCCATAAGCCTCTTGTCGGCATCTCAGGACCCCTGGGACTATCAGAAGCCTCTCTGTCGAGCAAAGGGTACCCATGGTAGAGGTACTGAACACACGAGGCTCCCTGGTGGTGATGTTCAACACAGGGCTCCTTTACAAGGTGGGGACCCTGTGCCCGTCAGTTGCCCAATTGATTGAAAACGAATAGGTGCAGGGCCCTTGAAGGACAGTCGATCACCCCTCGAACCTAACCCCAAAATGTAAGAATTCCCCGAATTCGGCACAATATATTTCGAGTGGGACTCATTTTCAATTTAACTTCAACACATATATGGTTTGCACTCAGATTGTCCGAGGGGGGGGCTATAGTCCTGATCTGCCCCTGTATCCGCCCCTCCGAGAGGGTCTGCCTGGATCCCGGGTCTTGTGTCCACTGCAAGGGCGGATCCAGGGGGGCAAAGGGTCATGCCCCCCAAAGGTCCTGAGACTATGTTCCCCCCCAAAAAAAAAACGGTCGGACGTACAGCTATAAAAATGGTTTTTGCAACAGTCAAAATACAGCCATCCACAGTTTGAAAACTTAAAAATTGTCGCGCCGCTTCGCGGCATGACACAAAAATGCGCAATTGTTTTAATGATAGAAATTTGGAAAATTGGGAAATGAAATGAATTAGCGTCTGGCAGTGCCAAAAAAAAAAAAAAAAAAAAAAAAAAAACGTCTGGCAGTCTTGGCGGCTCCTGATTTTGCTAGCCCAGGGTCCCACTCCCTCATGAAAATATGAAACTTTTTCAAGTGGGCTTAAATATAAGCTAGTCTGCCCGATCCGAAAAAGGTGACGCGAAACGCAGAGACGCGGACATCGACCAGGAAGCTGATTTTCTGCGGTGTCCAAGTTGCTGGACCAAAATGCTTAATAGTGGAACCAGGCCAGGGACCATCTTCCCCAAGCCATTTCGTCCCAGGCTCCTCCAGATCTGCAGGGGACCATTTATGTGCGGAAAGCCGTTTCTTGGCCACTCGCTGTTTTCAAACCATTTTGCACTGTTGGTTGATAACCAATGTTGTATGTTGCAGTTCGGTGCATATGTATACAGTTATTATTACCCCATTTACCTAAGTTATTAAGCACTTACTGGCACCGGTCATCGTGATTTACTATCAGAGGAATTCATTTATGAAAAACTACACTAATTTCAATATTTTGGATCATACCGAGATGTGCAACCAGGCTTAGGGGTTATCTGAGTCTGGTTCCAAAGTTAAATTTTCGTTTTCCACGACCTAAAATCAAACTTTTACGCCGCTTTCGCGGCGTCACATCGGTCCCATCGTCATAACGAAGCCATCGTCATCGTTTTTGGTTCATGTATCGGTGAATTGAATGAATAGCATGTTTAGCTTTTTATTCTCTACAATGCGAACCGCCTATGTTTCCGGGTTTTATCAAGCAAACCCATAAAAATTTCGCGCCGCTTCGCGGCACGAAATAACAAATACCTATTTCACTTTTCGATATCCAAAGAAGTCGAAAAAAAATATATATAAGAAATCGTGTGGTTGCAAAATAAAGTGGACCAAATCCGGAAAGAAATTCAAAATTGGGGGTAGGTAAGGTCCGCTAAAAACGGTTTGACCCCCCCCCAAACGGCCGGCTGGATCCGCCCTTCCTGTAAACAAACCTATACAATTATAAATTGCTCATAAAGGTTTGTTTATCGTCTTTAGAGCGCCATTATAGGTAACATCTTCGCTACTCTGTTTATAGCACTGAACTCTGGTTTATAGTGACGATCGCTTATGAGTTTTGAAACAAAACAAATGCAAAACAGAATATAAGTAAAAATTCAAAACTAAAGGGGCCAGACGTGAATTATCGTAACCAATAATCAAAGGCATAGCTTCTTACCGTAATAAAATTATTTGACATTTTCAAAAAGAGTAGGCACACTCCTTTAAAGGGACACTCCCACCTTAAAAAATGCGTCAAATGTACGTCGTTTGTGTGCAAAATATTAAGTGAATGCTGCCGAACACGATTTTGACATTTGTTTCTCACAAGCAGTGCTCAATTGCATAAAAAAAAAATCAGTTTTTAATATTGGGCTGATGACGTCATTATGAAGATTTTTGGGAAAAAATAGAAAACCTTAACCGCTGGCATTAGTAGGACTAGTGTATGCTAATGTATGGCCAAAGGTAAAACAAGTCGACTGTAATCAACATTTAGTAAAGAGACTTCGACATCGGCTCAGGGCCACCATTCAAATACATTGGGGACTGGGCAACCAGAATGTCCTTCAGGAAGACGTACATGTAATGCATGCAGGTTCAGGCGTTGAAGGGAAAGTGACCATGTCTGGGGTGGTTTACTGTGTTACATGCACCCTGTGTACATCGAATGGTGTGAAACGTGTGACCTATATTGACGATGGCAAGAGACCCATCAAGGTTGCGGTCAATGAACATGTTTAGATGCCAAAATCTTCTTTTTGACATCCATTCGGGGATCCATTTCAGAGGCAATCATGCCGTGTGAAACTTTACCTGGGCATCCTTTTATCAGTAAAAATGCTTACAATAGGTGCCAAAAAGATCATCCGAACGCAAAATAATGGAATCTCTCTCCATTCGCCAGCTAAAACCAGTCCTCAACATAAATATTTTCATTCATGTTTTTACTTCATGCCTAGGCGATTGATATGCACCAAAGAAGTGTGAGTGTTCAGATGTTGATTGTTACGTCTCGATTTAGGTATTTTTTGTTCTCAGTGTTTCATTGGTTTTTGCTGATATGTGGATAGACTGTGACACATTCACGTGAAATGGCCGGAATTTTATTTGAATTTTACGGTTAGGATTTGTGAGCTTCATGGCGCGTCTGTGACAAACCGTTTCTTTTTGGCATATTTTGATAATGACCTGTGGTCGAATCATCAATAACAATCCATTATTTTTCAACTTTGTGTGTTTAACTTTGTAAGGAGGCCATTCAAAGATACATATACATTCATATTTATACCATACATAATTTAAATGCCAAGCACGCAAAATGGCTACCTCAACTCAAATCTTATGTTAAGGTGGGACAGTCCCTTTAACGTAATTTTTGAAATAACGTTTTTTTATTATTTTTGACCAGATACAGATAACCAAATCTCGTTGCTGTATTTATGAGACACATCTGATCTAGAAACATGCCTTGTTTATGCACATTAATCAGTTTCCAATTTTGACCTTCGATGACCTGACCTGGACCTTTTATGGTGTCAGGTTGTGAAAATAGCTGCTGCTATGGAATTATACATGTAAAATAACCCTAAAACAAGTGTCGCAAGATTTTCGTTGACCTCTTGGTAACTCTGATCTTGACTTTGACCTTTGCTTACAATTTCATTTTTACTCAATGCAGAAGATGCAGTTTACCTACTTTTGATAACTTTGTGTGCATTTATAGGGGAGAACGGGGCACGTTCTGTCACGGGGCACATTCTGTCAGCGGGGTTTTCTCGTGAACTATCCACGCAGGTATATTGGGTTGTTTTCGTAAATATGTTCCTTTTTGCTTGCTACGGCCCGTACTATCAAAACAACAACGTGCCTGCGACTGGCTTGGTCCAAATTAGAAAAGTTTGTTTTTTAACAGAAATCAAAACTTTTTTAAAGTTCACAAAATTGTGGTTAGTGGCCATTCAGAGGTTTGTATTAGTCCACTGTCCATATTGTTGGTCACTTGGTCCCTTGGCATTAGTCACTGACTTCCTGGCGTCGCGTTTGACCACGACAAACTTGAACTTTGTCTATCCCTTGTTGCATCGAGTATCAACAATCGGTATTATACAGAAAATTGTTTGTTCTGTTTTATTTTGCATTGGCTGGCATGTCAAGAAGACACGAATTGTATGACATTAGCAGTTCATTTTATTTGCATTCTATATAGTGGCAGTGGGGACTCGGCAAATTTTCGGTCATGTTTTTAGTGTTTTCGTGACGTCACAACTACAAGAACATGAGCTTAATTCAGTTTTAGTCTTTAATCATTTCTGAGCTCATTTCAAATTTTTATTAATTTGAGTTTAAATTTTAATTGTGAAGAAATTATCCTTGTTTTCATGAACCAAAATTATTGGAACCTTACAAAAGTTGTGGTTCTATTCAAGCAATAAGTTTCTCCGATATATCCCTTATAAATAGCGTGCGTCGATGCCAATAACATCTTTATCTGAGAATAATATTGTTATTAATTTTGTTATTATGTATGATCTCTATGCTAGTTACCCGGTGCTGGTACCCGGTGTTTTCTCGTTGTTACCCGGCGTTATCCGGTGTTTTCGCGTTGTTACCCGGAGTTATCCGGTGTTTTCGCGTTGTTACCCGGAGTTATCCGGTGTTTTCGCGTTGTTACCCGGAATTATCCGGTGTTTTCGCGCTGGTGACCAGTGTGTCAGGCCTAGTATCGAATCGATCCACTAGGCCTTGCCGATGATTGTTTGCTCGAGTATTGATCCAGCCCTGTGTTCAGCAAGGTATGATAAATGTAAGAGGTTGGGCCGACCGGCCGGTCAGTCACGCATGCCCTCGCCATGCGGCCAGTTAACCAGGGCTTCGGCTAAGGAATTTCCATTCGGGGGGGGGGGGCAATTATAAAATGCTGCTAAGGCATAAGGTTGCACCTATAATATACCTGTTGCAGCTGATGCATATAGTTGTGATGTGGCAATGACGATAATATCATAGTAGTTACCAAATTTAGAGAAAAGTGAAAACATTACATTATTTCTAAACAGATGACACGCGCACATTTTTATCGTCGCTGTGCCAACGGAATGTGCGCAGGCCATGGACTGGACAAAGCCTACGATAATGCACTAATCCCATTACATCGGATATGGACCTCATGAGATGATGATCGTCAGCCTCAGGTAAGAACAAAAAACACGAACAGGCTTCAGGTAACTTTGCCATTTATATTACTCGAACAGTTATCAGTAATCTTCATTTGCATATTGTGCGTCGTATGGTTTAGTCGGTCCGTCGGATTTTACCAATCTAATTATCTATGCCACGGATATTGATTGTAATCTCAACCGTAAGGCATTCTGGCTTCTATGTATTTGGTCTGATATTTGTATACGGTTGAATTCAGGCCTCATCATATTTTTTAAAATAACGTTTAAGGATGGGACCTGTGCCACATTCTGTCTGGTTGAATACGGGTTGGATCGAATAAAAATAGAATCGTACAATATTTTTTAACATGCACACGGCCAGGGGATTGATTTCCCCTCCGGTTTTCATAAATAGCGGAAAACGGCGACACGCAGCGCCGCCAAATTTGCACAGCTGTTTGGGCATCAATGGACAAGTTGCAGGTTACCTAACCCCCTGTTTTTATGTATTTGATTGAACGCAAATTAAATTAAAATATTTTATAGATTTTCATTATAATATAAATTTCTCTGCATTATCTGAATTTTATATAATTTAGTATATTTACGTAATTCTCAATTCTCCTCTCTGATTGGTCGTGATGTCAATAAGCAATAGTTCAGGCGCAACGTTACCTAATGTAGTTTTTAGCAGTTCGGTTGACACATTTAATTTGTAATATAGAGGTTCAAAGAAAAATCAAGCATGACATTAATCGCGTGGAAATAAATGCGCGTGATACGGCGGATTTAAACTGATGTCGTTCATTTTAAATCATGCAACTTTACTGAAACAAACATACAACTAAAATTGTGGAATTCTACCTTGAAACCAAATCAATAATCTTAACATTTTAACGGATTGCTACAGCCAAAATGATCCTAAGGATGATCTAGATCTCTTTCTATACAAGCTCTGGGCCCGACAGAATCTATTTTAAAACAGTATTGAGGGCACGGTCGCATTTTGCAAGTAGTTTCTGGGGCAGTGTTTCAGTGAGGGCAGCATCCGAATTTGAGCTCACTAAACAGCTTCCTGTGGAGGTATCTAAACGAGTTATAGGTGTATAAAAAGAATCTCCAGACCAGGAAGCAACTAAGAGACAGCCCGTGGGAACGCAGTGCGGATCATACAAGCCGGTCAGGTACCCGTAAGCAGCTTGGTGAGTTGAGGTGGAGGGCAGAGCTGTGCCTCAGCCGAACGGAGCCTATCTCGAACATGTGATCTAGAGGATATTTAGATGACGCTTTGTGTTTTGAACTTACACAGCATAAATCTCCACGAATTTCTGAGTAGTTTTGGTGTGAACAGTAGGTCATAGGAAAGCGTTAACCATTTATATTTGCCACGGGAAATTTGGGTAATAACATGCTTTTCCATAGGCATGCGCATATTAATTGCTAATGACGTCACTACATCAAGTGCTTTATAAATAATAAACTTTTACATACAAATATCTCTCGGAATATTGATTTGTATGCAAATTGATGCGTATCACGTTGATAAGCACATTTTTCTTCTTATTTTGAACATGTTCACCGAACAACCTGCAACTAGTCCATTACTCGAATAACCTATTTTTGTTTTACCGTATGTCATCTCAGGTCAGAACACCTGGCGAAGTCACGTAGCCCCACCTTCAAAAGTT
>VOPJ01003486.1:0-5000 GCA_014673585.1 Semibalanus balanoides
TCCAGCTCCGCGTCGTACTCCTGTCGCAGGGCAGGAGGAACTCTGTACTCCGCCACTCGGTTGCTGAGGCAGTCCGGTCCGACACCGTCCGCCCACTTCCAGGCGACTGTCCAAACCTTTGCGGTGCCGTCAAATCGAGCGACGAAATCCTTCGCCTCCACAGTCAAGCTTGAAGTGGCTGCGAGGCCGCGGTCCCCTCCGCTAGAGTCGCCGACCCGGGCGCCGTAGCTGCCACAGGCCCACCCGCGCAACGAGCCAGCCGGCACAGCTCACGAAGCGGGGCTCAAGGCCGCGTGTGGCCACAGGCCGGCCCGCCGAGCCGTGCCACACACTCACGGCCGGGCGGCGCCGGGTGCGGGCCACAGGCCCGCCACCGCACCGAGCTCAGCCACACTCACGAGGGCCGGCCGGGCAGCCACTGGCCGTCCCGCCGCGCCGTCCCAGCACCAGCTCGACGGAGCGGGGCCGCCGGCGGCCACAGGCCCTGCGCACGCACCGCTCAGCCACTCGGCCGCAACCAGGAGGCGTCTTCCATCACCCCGCCGTCTGGCGTCTCGATGACAACGCCGAACGCAATCGAGCTCGCGTCGGCCCAGACGACAGCACGGTTGCCAGTCCAGCACCACTGGCCGCGAGCCGGGTCCGCTCCCGCCAGCCGCTCCTGGATATAGGCGATCTGTGCGCTCAGGGTGGCATCATCGGTGGCGTCGTCCCAGCCTTCGGTAAGCTGGTTGACGTGCCGCTTTAGCCAGGCGGCGGCTGGCCGCAGCCAACCGCAGACCGGGAAGTGTGCCACAAGCCGGCCGCACCAGGCGAACACCGCGCGGCGAGTCACGACCTCCGGCGGCGGAGCGACGGCACAGTCACGTGACCACTGTAGCTCTCCAGCGACGGGCTGCACGCGGAGGCCGAGCATGCGAGCTCCATCGTTCAGGCCCGACGCAGGCGGCTTAACACTCGAGTCCGAACCGGGCGAAAGTGCTTGTGGCCGGTATGGTGCCGGCGGCATACGGGCCCTGTGCAGCGTCCGGGGTGTGTTAGCGGCGTGGAGCGCTGACGTAATGGCGCTCGTGGTCGCCGACCGACCGCTTGGGTTTGGATTTTGTGGCTCGGAAATGGGCAGTGGTGACTCTCCCGCGTGATCTCATGGTCAATCCGCCCAAAAGCCCACCACTGCGTCCATTCCGAGCACTAAATCAAAAACCACGTCGGTCCGGACGACAAACGAGCGCATCACGTCAGCGCTCACGCCGCTACACACCCCGACGCGCACAGGCCCGGTGCCGCGGCACTCATACCGGCCACCGCTCACCGTGATCACGTTAATCCGTCGTCCAGTCCACCGCGGACAGCGTGTCACGTGCACGATACTGCGCGTGCAGCCAGTGTCCACTAGCGCCAAGCAGCTGACTCCGTTCACCTCCAGGCGTCTCGTCGGCAGAGTGCCAGCGCCTACTGGCTGGGAGAGGAGGCTGGCGCTGACGCCTCCGCTCCGCGCCCGTTTTCCGGGCAGTCAGCAGCGAAGTGGCCGGGACGGTCGCAGGTCCAGCAGCGCCGGGGCAGCCGGCGACGAGCAGGCCGATCACGGCCCGGCTGGCTCCGGGCCGGCGGCTCACAGCGCGCCGCTGCCGTCACTGCCTCACGCTCATCGTTCAGCACAGCGCGCGCGCGTACTAAAACACTGGCGAGCTCCAGCGACTCGGCGCGAGTGCCAGCCCGTATCAGCTGCCGCGTCGTCTCTGGCAGACCCGCCACGAACGCGCACACGAGCGTGCGGTCCGGAACGCCACCGAACAGGGCCGCGAGCCTCCGGAGGTCGGCCAGGAAGACGTCGGCCGACTCTCCGTGCTGCAAACGGCGGCTGGCGAAGGCGTCATACGCCGTGAATGGGTCCGTGCGCACGCTGCGAACAGCGCGACCCGGACGCATCCGCGAGCCACGGTGGCGACGCGGCAGCCGTGCGACCAAGACGGCGAATGTCGCCGCTCGGTCAGTCGCAGGGGCAGGCACGGCTCGCCAGAGACGCGCCTCGGAGTTCGCACAGACATCTGGGCGCGGCGATGTTGCACCTGCACCACGTCTTCCGCGCGTGAAACTCAGGAATGAGTCGGGCATCAAATGCTCCACCCGCGCCGCCCACCGCTGCCACCGCTCCCGGGTTGCCTCCGCCCTCCATCGGGGCCGAAATAGCTTGTTGCAGGTTTATTACCCGGAGCGCACTGGCACACGACCGCCCCCGCACCCGTCCAAACCAACAGAGAGGCGGGAAAGCCCGCGCAATTCCCTGCACACGCGGCCGAGCCTGGTGCCCAGGCCAATCACGGGGGCGGCCAAAGCCCCGTGACCTGCGTGCACTTGCCAATCACGCTATCGCGTGACAGCCGCCGATATTACGTCACAGCCGCTATCAGCTGCGCGCCAGCCGGCGTCAGCTGATTCGGCCGGCGCCGCCACGGAGGTCACACACTGCTCAGGCGCACATTGGCACAGAGTCACCTCCCTTTCACTGGCGTCGTCTTGAGAAGCTTCCACTTCCATCCCCGTCAACTCCACCAAGAGTATCTGGCGTGCGCCTCCCAAGGTCAACTGCAGAAGACCGGCAATCTCAGTGCGACAAGCAACGCCGACTTGTTACGCCATCGGCAGGCAGGGCGAGGAACTGGTGTGACGCTGACCGAAGTGGTGCGAGGAGAGCCGAGGGGTGGGATGACAGGGCGGGCGGCGTGTCCATCGCTGGGCCGGCCTGGAACAAAGCGCCGCGCGTGAACAGAGAGTTATACTGTCGGTGGCGACAGTGGTGAGGGAGGGTGGGCAGTAGAGGAGGGTGGTCTGTGGCTCAATAGAGGCAGTAAGAGCAGGGAGGGTGGTGTCGGATCGCCGTTAGTGGTGGGCAGTACACACAGAGAGAGTATACACAGAGCAGAGTACCTGCCGGCTCACCATAAGAGGTGGGCAATATAGAGTTTCTGTCGGCTCACCGTTAGAGGTGGTCAATACACACAGATAAAGTACACAAAGGGCAGAGTACCTGTCGGCTCACTGTTAGAGGTGGTTATAGTGCCTGCCAGTTGACTGTAGTGGAGAGTAACACTCCACTTGACATGAGGGATTGCTGAGTGTGAGAGGTGGATAACTCGCTTGATGGGGGCCGGAGGGTGAGCAGCAGCCGTGTGATGGTAGAGTGTTGCCCTGTTGGTAAGAAGTGGGTAGCCTCAAGATGGTAAGAACCGGGCAATGTGCTCCCTGTGGATGCTGTCTGACCTCATCTCGCGTTCAACGAGGCCAGAATCTCTCAACTTCAGGTATTTTATACCATTTATACTATCGCCGTACCAATGACACCAGTCACCTCCTATCTCAACTCAACTTAATCCTAACGTGTCCCGCCAGACGCGACCTCGGAGGAGGAGCTGGCGCCACCTATCTTCAGTCGTCAGCTGACTGACAGCAAAGTCCGGGAGGGCCGCGCCCTCCTCCTAGCCGCCACTGTCACCGGAAACCCGCTTCCGGTCGTCACCTGGCTGCACGACGGCGCATGCGTGGACGCCTCGCCCGACTACGTCATCACCTACAACAACGGCGGGTGCGAGCTGAGGATCGAGGAGGCGCTGCTGCAGGACGGCGGCATGTTCGTGTGCAAGGCGACCAACATGCTGGGCTCGGACCAGACCAGTGCTTCAGTCAGAGTCGAACGTGAGTCAGAGTCAATGGAGTCATGGTCGAACGAGGGTCAGACTACCGAGAGATGTGGGAAATATAGGGGAGAGATATAAAGTAATGGGAGGGGAGGGGTTAAATCAGAGGTGGGACCATGTTGAGGAAAAGAAATAGGACTAAGGGCATTTGAGTGGGACCATGGGTGTGGAAGATAGAAGCGGAAGGGAAGGAAATAAGAGGAAGAGAAGAACAGGAGGTAGAGATGAGGGAGAAGTGGTGGGAAACGTATTGGAAGAGGAGAGAAGGAGAAGCGTGATAAGACAGCGACGTTTGACCAAGGCCCCCCGGTTCACGCTATCCTCACCCTCCCACGCTTCCCACAGCGCGGACGCCGTCCGAGGCTCCGCGGTTCACCACGCCCCTGAGTAACGTGATGGCCAGGGCCGGCCAGAAGCTGCGGCTGGAGTGTGCCGTGCGCGCCCTGCCGCACCCCGAGCTCACCTGGCTGCACAACAACAAACCCATCCGAGACAACGTCGACGCCAAGGTCAGTGGCAAGACAAGTGTGGCATGTGTCAGGTCAGGTCAGGGTCAGATGCGAGACGGGTGTCAACTCTGATGGGAGGTAGCAGCGGTCGCGTTCGAGGTCAGGTGCTGTCAGAGGATGGGGTGGACTGTGTAGTGTGTACGTTATGTGCAGGTATGTATATATGATCGTTCACTTCCAACGTTTGATTCCGGATTCCGTCGAATAGCAGAGGTTGCGCACTCGAATGGTAAATGACCAGGACTCACGCACCGAGCTTTGTTGTGCTAATAGTTGTTTGTATTTCGGAGCCTGTAAAGGAAACAGTTCACCTTCAACATGGGTTTTGAACTGAGATAGCAGTTTTGTAGCCCGTGTTGAAAAACTCCTGACTGCAAGTTTTCGGGGCTGAAAGGGGGCTCTCCGCCGAATATATGTTGACTTTTTGTCGAAGGAATGTGGGCCATAAATAAGGAATGTCAAGAATGTGGGCCTCACACACCTGAGGAGAAGCTATACAGTAATATTACGCGACTATGCATTCGAATCTGATTGGCTGAGCCACGTTTGACGTTGCGGAGAGTACGCATATAGTTTTGATGAAATTGATCATTTACGTCCTTCTGTCCTGAATCGGCGCAATTTATGCTATTTTTCACATAATGAAAATAATTTGTATTTGAAAATATAATCAAATTGTGTTTGAAAAAACAATCCAAGGTGAACTATTTCCTTCAACGGTCACAAATATCCTCCGGATGCGACTTTGAATCCACCGCTGCGGCGCGGAATCCATTCAACATTGATTACTCAGGAT
>VOPJ01003486.1:10000-46975 GCA_014673585.1 Semibalanus balanoides
CTGATGTCAGTATTATTGACAAAAAGAGTTGGCAATTTCTGTAAAATTAATAAAATACCAGGACGTATGCTTTATTCATTTAACCACTGCTAAAACACATGGATTACAATCCCGGCGACATCTAGCAAGTCAGTGAAGCAAATATTCTATGAGAGTTGAGACAAATCTGTATTGTTACCAAAGGCTGGTTTTCCATCGTCTGACGACGTCATCACTTACACCTTTCGGTGTCGTAATTACTGTCCTGATTGTTGCTAACAGTGACGATTTTCAATTCTCCTCAGCCGCGTACGCTACCGAGGAGCCAGCTGAGAAGCCGCAGTTTCTGAGAACGCTGAGCGACACTAGCGCCGCGGAGGGACAGCGGCTGGTGCTGGAAACTGAGGTTGCCGCGGAGCCCGAACCGCTGGTCATCTGGCTGAAGGATGGACGCGAGCTCAAGTCGTCAGAGAGCATGAAGGTATTCTGATGCTTTGTGATTGGTTAACGAACGCATTCGGTTGCAACCTGGTGTGCATGTGTGGAAACTGAGATAAAGACAACATTACGCTGATACGAATAATCTCATACACATCTTGCATTGAGTGGGCACACTCCACTTGCTTAGATTCAATCAGCGCCAGAGAAAGCATCAGCACGTGTAATTGTGATGCCAACTTCTGCTGTCTCCCTCAGACATCTCATTCACTTCTGGGTCGATAATTGCATCTACCTCTTCCAAATCACTGGTGTTGGGTTTGCGCCTATTGTCGAGCAATGCTTCTGTGCACCTCCCCCTCCCCTTTACATACACTTTGCCATGCATTGTCTACACATAGCAAGGGATTTTAGTACACCTCTGCACCGTTCTCTCCCCCTGCTGCACCTCCTCACCCTGTGACGGGTGCACGGCTCACAGTTGCACGACCGCTGCCCCGCCAGATCACACGCTCAGCTGGCGTCTGTCGACTGGAGATCGGCTGCGTGCTGCCTCTTCACGCCGGCACCTACCTCTGCCTGGCCTCCAACCCGGCCGGAGAGGCCCGCTGTCTCAGTCGGGTGGAGGTGAAGCCACCCACCGAGCCGAAACAGCAGCAGGGGTCGCAGAAGCAGCAGCAGCAGCAGGCACAACAGCAGCAGGCACAGCAGCAGCAGGCACAACAGCAGCAGCCACAACAGCAGGAGTCACAGCAGCAGGAGGCACAGCAGCAGCAGCAGCAGAAGCAGCAGCAGACCCCTGCCAAGAAGGGGACGCTGCGCCGCCACCGGCCGCCCTCGTTTGTTCAGATATTCGTCGACCAGGAGGCGGAGACGGGCGATGAGGCCCTCTTCGAGTGTATCATCAACGGATGGCCCAAACCGGCGGTAGGTTCCACAACTGTGGCTTGCTGCATGCTTTGGTGTTTTGATGCTTGATATGACCTGACAGTGCGCGCACGCATGGTCGACTCCTTTTTAGAACCGTAGTCATTGTGGATCCCTTTGTTACACAGCATTTTTGTAGGTTTTTGCATGCAACGTTAAATATGATAATTGTATTGCGTTCCATCAATACCAAAATATTAATTTTCAGATAACCAGAATAAACATAATTTATGTCTTTATTTCGCTGCCCAATGTTGATCCTAAACATATGTCGCATAGCCATATGTTATGTCGCCAATAGCTAACAAGGTGAGCACATAACCTAGGCGAAAATTCGAGGCTGTATGGCGTACGCTCACTTCAACAAGAAATCGTTATATGACATACATTCAGTTTGACGTCAGATGATGCACAAAGAAGATTATGTTTGTAATTGGTGTGAACAACATGAAACGGTGTCACAGCCCACACTATACGTGTAACATATTTTAATATGAACAAGATTTTAACACATTTAATCAGAACGGAACTCAGAATCAACAGCCTCGCTGCACAGCGCCAGCCCGTCTTTCAGCAGGACGTTCCCTTCTCTGGATGCACCGCCAATTAACATGCGTGTCTGACGGGTTACAACAGCTGCCAGCGGTCGCTGTGTTGTTCTCTCCCCCCCCGAAACACCCACTGCAGCACACCAGAACAAGCGGGCAAAACACAGCCCGCGGCGAACTCGTCGCTCGCCGCCGAGCCCGTGCCAAGGTTTCGCCGGGCTGGTGGGCGGCTCCTGGAGTCTAACTACTCTGCCCGCACCTCCCCTGCTCTACCCTCCTGCTCCCCTGCTCTACCCTCCTCCCCCGCCGCCACCGCTGGTTTGGTGTGTAGAGGGGAGGGGAGCTCCGCGACCCCCACACTCGCGGCACCCGGGCCAAGAGCATCGCTATTAGCGAGCTAGGGAGGGCACTCAGTCACTTTCGGCCAGGACGGAAACAGGACGGGCGCAGCGGTACGGTAAGCAAGCAGTGCTTTTAGCGGTGATTTTAAGGCGTGACATATTTGTTTGGCCCGGGTAGACGTGTTTGCTTGCGTGGTTGCTGCTTGATCGTGCTTTGAAGTTGTTTGATTTAGCTCTAGTTTGTAAATGCAGACGTTATGTTGGCAGAGTTAAATAAGTCTGCCGGGCATTAGAGTCCGAGGGTAGTTTTGAGGTTCTCACTGACGTGAACATGCGGCCGGGCTCGTTAAGAACGCTTCATTGGCGCACTGCTCTCGCGTACGTTTAACATAATAGGGGCAGATTCGGATCAGCCCTTCCGAAACTTTCGTGCATGTCACGTTCGATTCCATACCATATCAGTTTCATACGAAAGCAGCCTGAGGTCCATCCGTGTCAGCATCAACTATTGACAGACATGGACGGCGTAGCTGTGTCGAAGCAAGCACGGCAGATGCTGACGATATGCAAAACCATATTACCGAAAGATGGTGGTATTTTGACAGCTCTGTTGACTTCTGTGACTATTCCCAAAGTGATCGGTAGGTTTGGCTTAATGGGGAGTAGACCTGTCATAAAAAGTCAGTTAATCACACTTGCGTCCCGAATATTCACTTCTAAATGCATTTCTCACCAGCTCGTTCATTACCAAGCCCGTCTGAATGTTGTACCGGGGATGTGTAGGACAGATAGACGGCAGCTCCGGTCCTGGCTGTGGTTGCCACACCTGCCAACTGATCCTGGCTGTGGTTGTCAGTTGTCACACCTGCCAACTGATGCTGGCTGTGGTTGCCACACCTGCCGAACTGATGCCTGGCTGTGGTTGTCCACACCTGCCGAACTGATCCTGGCTGTGGTTGCCACACCTGCCAACTGATGCTGGCTGTGGTTGCCACACCTGCCGAACTGATGCTGGCTGTGGTTGTCACACCTGCCGACGGAGGAAACATTGTTTGACGTGGGTGTGATCGCAGCGCCAGACAAGGGGAGTTATTCGTTGATTAGAGGTATGGATGCGTTCCTGGCGCACTATGTAAACGTTGGTTCCCAACTGCGGCCAATCAATCCATGATAGGGGGCTGTTGCTTTCAATTTGGTGACACTGTTCGTGATACGGATGTTTTGAACATGGGGCTGAGATATTTTGCGACTCTTGGCCTGGAAGCTATTTAGATCGCTTGAACGTGCGGAATGTTTTCAATTTCATTGATTTATTAAATGCCTGCAACAGTTTTATCTTTGTCAGCAGACATTTAAATTATTTAATGTTTATGTCGTTGGTGTTAATGTGTATTTGATAACGCTATATCGTCTTTAAATGTAGGGATTCATGAGACTGTAAGATGAATATTTGTTAAGAAATGAAGTAGAGTGGCCAGTTGATGAGCTGCCAGGCTGACATAAATTAATAGCATCAACAAGGCGATACGGCACGTTTCAAATTGTGGACGGATTTCTTCTTCCTATCTTTAATCCAAATAATCCCAATTCAAATAAATACAAATCCCTTCATTGATTCTTGTAATACAAACTAAGCTAATCGTGGCTCCCGTTTTCGGATGTTTGATAGCCCACGGGTTAATATAACCTGCTAATGAAAGTGCACGCAGGTATACCCAGTAAATACTTCGGGAACATGTCACAATAGCCGTTTTCACGATGGATTATTTTGCGCGAAATGTTTTAAAACATTTAAAATGTTTTAGTATTAGCCGTTTTCACGATGGACTAATTTGCGAGAAATGTTTTAACCCTCGCCCTACGGTCCCGTAGGGCGAGGCGAGGGTAAAAACATTTTTTTTTTTGCAAATTAGTCCATCGTGAAAACGGCTACTACTAAAATATTGCAAAACATTTGATAATGTTTTAAAACATTTCGCGCAAAATAATCCATCGTGAAAACGGCCAATGTCACATATTTGACCACCACATGCAAAACACTGAGCCGACGTACCGAACCTTGACATACCCTTCTATTCGTAAACAATCAGGCGCTCGAACAACATAACTAAACTGCAAAGCTTAAATGGTAGGATTATTGTATGTTTATACTTACATCAGCTAAAGCCGACAAAGTATGGTTTAGACTTTCAGACTGGCTGGGGTCCGGTTCAGATTGGTTCGGGTGAATCACTATCCGTTCATCCAGCTCGCTTTCAATGTTGACTTATCCGGGCTAACGAATCAAGACAAGACGTGTACCAAAAAGTGAATCAAAGTGGAGGCATCGCCAGCTGCTGTCCCCATGACCCAGCGGATAAGATCAGGGGTTCGAAACCCATTAGCTCCGATCTCAGTGTCCGGGGAGTAAGACAACACCAAAACATGATACCTGTTGGTAACCAGCCAAAACAGGGTCAACGTGGCACGGGACTGCCACATTGCATCATGGTTCGGCACATAAGCGATCTGTGTTCCTGTCGTCAATCCGCCCGGAAATATAAATATATGCACAGACATTTTGATATATAATGATATGTGCTAGATATGTAGACTGTAGAGGTCTGCGATATACGCTCTACAGTCTACAGCAACTGTATTATCGGGCGGAGTATTGAGAATGCAGGAAATGGGTTCATTTCAGCGTTGTGCTCTGGACACGAAGCTGTTCCCCGGCTACGCAGTACATCTGTCCATTTTTCAACGCCATATCTCCGAAGAAAAAAAAAAACAGCCCGAGTAATTTGAACAGGCATGTTGACAGAATTTTACTGTTAACACATTTTGTATTATTCAAATCGGAAAGCTGACGACTCTGAAAGCAAAGAAATTGCATGGCTGAACCAACCAACGCGTCATATCGTACCAAAAGGCGACCAATATGATGCAACTTTAAAGTATGAGAATAGCTGTGTCTTATTCTTTTTAATGATCCTGGGGGAAATCGTATTTTATATTGGCAAGAAAAATACTTTAATTATGTCAATACTCAGAATATCGCTTGCGTCATTTCTCACATCATTCACTTTCTTCCGTCAGGCACCTCGCAAATATGTTTCGTTTGGCGAGATTACAACATTAGTGGACGTAACAAAAATAAATCGCTGAAGTTAGGTACCTGAGCGTTAATACTTTGTCAGCTTTAGTTGTTCCAAGATACACAGTCAGTTTGTCAGTTTTTTAGGCCGCCGAATGAAGGACACTGGTGAATTGTTTGATCAATGATCATTCATTGTAACACTGTCGGCTTGTTACGGTGTCACGATACATAAAGTTGTCAATTACATATCATCATTATTCTAAATGTAAATTTTTATCACAAACCAACGAAACTCAGTCGTCCATAACAACTTGTTTTTTATGTATGACTCAATATTGTAATGAGGATGTTTTTTTCGAATATTACTCCGAAGAGGCACGATTTTAGAGTCCGAGTTTTCAGAGTCCGACATTTTAGAGTATTTGCCTACTCTGCGAATCGAATTCCTATCAGCACTCAGAAGCATCCGAGTCCATTATAGTTTAGAGGTAACACGAATAAACAGACGCCCACCCCACCGATAGACTCCCCCTGTCCATCCGCCAGTGACTGCGCCCCGCTGTGAGTGTGGGCAGCTGTGTGGCGCCGCCCGCCGCCAGGTGGCAGCAGAGGTGTCCCCTGCCTCACCCCGGCCCAGTGGTCCGCCTCCTGATCCCACCCACCTGCCACTGATCCGGGTAAACGTCGGGCTGCCGGCCAAACATCGGACAGCCAGCCGGCCAACATCGACCGCCAGCCGCCGCGACGCTCACTGGCTCAGAGGGAAGGTAGTGAGGTCAGGGGCAGACGCTCACAGGTCAGGGGAAGTTGGTGAGGACACTCAGAGGGAGGTGGTGATGAGGCTCAGAGGAAGGTAAAGAGGTAAGTAAAAGGTGGTGAGAGGCTCAGAGGGAAGGTGTTGAGAGCCTAGAGTGAAGGCGGTGAGAGGCTCAGAGGGAGGTGGTGAGAGGCTCAGAGGGGAGGTGTGAGAGACTCGGAGGCAGGCGCTCACAGTCTATGAGGAAGGTGGTGAGAGGGACTCAGAGGTGTGGGTGGTACGAGGCTCATGAGGGAAGCGGTGAGAGCGTCAGTGTGAGAGGGCTCGAGGGGGGTGGTGAGGAGGCTCAGAGGCAAGGCGGGTGAGGGCTCAGAGGGAAGGCGGTGAGAGGCTCATTGGGAGGGTGGTGAGAGGTCAGAGGGAAGGGTGGTGAGAGGTCAGAGGGAGTGACTCTAATAAGGTGGTGAGAGGCTCAGAGGCCGAAGTGTTGAGAGGCTCAGAAGGGAAGGTGGTGAGAGGCTCAGAGGGAGGCGGTGAGAGGTCAAGGAGGCAGTGATATGCTCAGAAGGTGCGGTGTGGTGAGAGTCTCAGGGGAGGCGGCGAGAGTCTAGAGGGAAGGTAGTGAGAGGTCAGAGGGCGAAGGGTGAGTGAGAGGGCTCAGACGGAAGGCGGTTGAAGGGCTCAGAGGGAGGGTGTGTGGAAGAGGGCTCAGAGGCCAAGGCGGTGAGATATTCAGAGGCAGACGCTCACGGGCTCAGAGGGAACGTGGGGAGAGGCTCAGAGGGAACGTGGGGAGAGGCTCAGAGGCAGAGGAGATGATACAATAGGCGGGGAATCTCTCGGGGCTGAGGCAAAGTCAGAGTGGTGATGTGTGGCTTGAGCTTCAGTTTTGAATTATTTTGGCCTGAAAGGTCAGAGCTCAGAGCGCGTCGAAGAACCGCGTCCCTTTAAAATGTTATGTTTCATGACGCATGGACAGCCAATGCAACGCTAACAAAGTGAACTGTTCACTTGTGCAAAACTTAAAATTGAAACGAAAGGGAGCGGTTTCTCTCCTGCACAAGTTGGGATCTATGCTAACATCCTAATAATGCATCTATGTTATGATCTCTTGAAGCGTTGTCTAAGGAACAATGCTAACAACCCTGTGTTAACCCTCGTCCTGGTGGGGGTCGTTTTCACCCACACCCTGAAGTTTTTGCAGAATAGCGGGAAAATGGCGGCGCGCAGCGCCGCCAAATTTAGCACTACTATTTGGGCATTAATTACCCACTTTTTAAATCTCGACCTCGGGTCTTCTCAGGTCAGGCCACCAGGTCACGTCAAGTGACCTTACCTCCCAAAAGTTTGTGGTCGTGCAAAATCCTCGGTGTTTGTCGTCTTAGATATGTTTCAAACGTACAAGTTATATTACAAGGTCATAAGTACATACAATTCGTATATCTCTGATTTTTGTTTGTATCAGTGACCTAAGGTCAGGTGAAATTCGTGACCTCCCCATTATAAGCAAAAGCCTTTGTTTGTGGTTTTCCGATTGTTCCTAGCTAGCATAGTTCCTGATATTTTTAGGTCTCTGGAGCAATGTCCTAAACCTGGAAAATTTGACCTTTGATCACCTCTACTGACATCGATATCTGAACCAAATAATACCCGAAGTAAATTCGAATGTACTTGTCGAGAGCTTTCCAACATTTTCACGTGTTTCTATCACTTATATTTTTGAGCTAGTGGAGGGTCATTTTGACCCCACCACCACCAGGGCGAAGTTGTCGAGTCCGCGGGGAAAATATTGTGCCAAACCAATGCATGTTTGGTATCCGATATAGTATTTCAATCCCGGAGGGGGCAAGGAAACTGGGGACCTAGGAGGGCCGCCTGGAGTGGGGTGGCTGGAGACCTGGGAGCGCTACCTGGGGCCTGAGAAGGTTCCGTGGAGCGACGGACAGGCGTGGTCGGCCCAGGCGCGCCTGCCAGGAATGTGGCCGAGCCCGGCCAATTTTCTGCCATCGTACCGTAGCTCCGCGCCGGTAAAACTGTGGTGGGCGGTCGACCGACCTATTCCAGACGCCACCCAGATCGTTTACACCATAGGTTTAGTATCGACATACGGGTCCTGCAGGCATTGAATGCATTCGAACCACAGAGCGTCCGGATTCCAGGCAGTTTATGTGGCGAATATGTGAGCTTGGTGTGGGCTTCATGAGCGATCGAAGGCCTGGCTTATTCTGGATTAGGTCAGACCGACCCTAGGTGCCGAATAAATGACGGATCTCTGTTTTCACACTGTTCCACGTTTGATTGATTGACCTCTAAGCGGATTTAGAGGAAGAAGGATTGAGGTGCGCTTTGCAGAGCCTGCTTTTTTACTGAAAGCGTTAAAATTAGACAGAAACAAAAACTGGAAAGCATCTTCCACATGAATCGTCAACTGTAAGATATGTATTTTTAACCTCGACAACCGAGCATTTATCATTATCACCATGCTATGGAATTGTCGGGTTTCAGATTTAATATACGGCTGACAGTTACTCCATTTGTATTTGGTGAATCAATAAAATTTAATTGATAAATGCAATTTGTATTCATCGCCACATATGGTTTACATTGCTTTTCCTATAAACACCATTAATTAAACAAAAATGAAAGACCATTATCTATTACATAAATTGCTAACTTGAGTTTCTTAAACTTTCTCGTCATCCTTTACTCATGCAAATTTATTTCACGCGGAAGCTGGCGACTAAGCAATGACTAACACATAACACTCAGGGAGCGTAATCTAGCCATGAATTATCATCAATAAATCCATTTCCACTGTCACAGCTGACATCTTCCATCACAGGGCCCATCTAGTAGCCTCTGCCACCGTGACAGTCCTACCTCTACCCCTTGATATCACTCTTCCTCCCCCGCCCCTCTGACATAACCCCTCCCCCTCCCCTGCGCAGGTAGAGTGGCTCTTTGACGACTGCCCGCTGCCAGCTGATTTCAACACCTCATCAGACGGACAGTTGCACGTACTGCGAGTCCCGTGCGTCGACCACGTGCCCTGCGGACAGGTCAAGTGTGTGGCCGAAAACGACATCGGAAAGGCAACATGTGCAGCGCATCTTTCCGGCGGAGGTAGGAGGCCCTGACTGAGTCGGCTCGGCGGAGCTGGGGATATAGACTGTACCGCAGCACACCGCTGTCGTGCGGAACAGTCGAGTACAGGCGCTTGGGCTGGAAAGTCGCAGCCCGGGCAGATCTTATGACTTATGAACATCCTTGTCATTCCTGCCAGTATTCTGGATTATAATTTCACACCATAAGACTCATACGTTTTGTTCGCAGACGTGTCTGAGGGGTCAACTTCACGAAAGTCTCGAAAGTCAACAAAGAAGAAGACCACAATCGTGGAGACCCGGGAGGAGACGGAGGTAAGGGTAGCAGCGAGCCAGAAATATAATGTTGGAAATATATCACCCAGGGGCGATACAATTATTTAAGATTTGCTCCAACTATAATAACATTTAAGGTGAGCATTGATAAATAATGAGGGCCTTAAGACGGCGTTAATTTGCTACACCAATGCATGGCAGTCGCCAGTCAAATCATGGAAGACTCAAAAAGTGGTGTACGCACGTGTAATTATAGGCGTAGAAACAGGGGCGAGGGGCATTGCCCCTCGTTTCTAGGCAAAACTGTTTGACATTTTTTATAGGTGGGAAACAAATTGATGGCCACCCAGCCAACAAATAACTTGGGCACTGATCGGGCACAATGGTTTAATCCCATTATGACCAATCAGTGCCCAAGTTAATTGTTGGCCGGGCAAATGTTCGCCAAGACGAGAAGAGCCAAAATCGGCAGCAAATATGTAATAGGGGGCTGGGCTTCTCAATACGGGATCCTCAGATCCAACTTCCACTAGCCCCCACTTTTCGTGACGCTCCTACGTCTCTGTGCGCAATACAATGCTGTATGTGACATATGTATGTGGTTGTGGAGGTATCTGCAACACTTCACATGCAACATAAGGGGTGTACAGGAAATTTAACACTTCTAATCGCACATCTTTCAATATGATTGCAACGGTGTGAAATCCTACGCTGGCTCTTCGGCGGGTAGATAATAGTATGTGTGCCAGACAGGCGACCTTTCGCTGGGCGCAGGTTTCATTGGTCTTGGCCTTGCACTTGGCAGGCGCGCATAGATGCTGTCGCGGCCCAAATTCCCCCAGCAGCTGCTCGGCTCATTGCAGAATAATGGGATGTTTTTGTTAACCGGTCAAAGCAGGTCTTAACGGCTAAAGATATTGAGAGATAATGGGTTTCTGAACCTCATGTGAGGTCTCTACATCATAATTATCGTCTGTGTTATCTGACAGTAATACTGTTAATAATTTCCAACCCACTTTTTGCAAGCTTTCAATAGCTTTTGGTACCACATGCTATTCCGCATTCCCATCGCGAATTCCCGCTTGGCAGCGTTTCTGGATCAAAGTGGTGCACCTGTTTAGCTGCAGAGAACGTCCGGAGAGTTACCAGGACCCAGGAAGTGTCACGCCCTCGCTCTCGCTCTCAGCGGCTTGCCAGGCATCCCCAGTGTCGTCCGGTCTCATTAGTGGTGAACGGGTGTGATCGAGTTCACCGCTGCCGAGTTACAACGCTCGCGTCGGACGCCAAGTGGCGTCACCGAGTTCACCTCTGGCGTCACCGAGTTCACCTCTGCGGTTTTCCAGGTGATTAACGGTGATGAGCAGCCGACCCACGTCAGCGAGCACCGGCACAGCGAAGAGGCGCATTCCAGTGTGGCAGAGAAGCCCAACACGCAGGTCCGTACCGGCCGCGTCACAACGATGATTGTCGTGCTATAATACTGGTATGATTACATTGATGTGTGGAAATTTAAATATGAACCGGGCACAGACGCTTGGGTTTAATATGAAGTATTGGAATGGCTTGTCATATTGCAAGCCATCCGAGCAGCAAAGTGCATGTGCACCGTTTATTTGCTTATCACCGCTTGAGTCGTGGCTTGAGACTGTTCCATGTCAACGTAAGAAACTAAAGTAACAGAGAACTTCACGCAGAAACCACATTAAGAAAAACGTGAGAGTCGGAAAAAAGGGCCGGCAATCGGCATGCACCTAGCTTGCGACATTCGAACCTAGGAACGCATCGCAGCTCTGTTTGTTGTCAAGTGTCTGAGCTGCATGGCAATGTCCCGCACTTAGTCAGTTAGCGGGTGCCAGGCGCGCTGGTCCGCAGTGTAGCTCTTGGCGCCAAAACAAGATTCACCACCCCAGCTGGTAACTTCTTAATCTGTCCACTCACAATAGCTCCGGTAGATCGGGTTCGGCTAAGTTTTATTGCTGTGGAGTTCGCAGTTCACCAAATTCTTCCCACTCAGAGACATTATCGGTTTGCCGGTTTCCACCAAAACCTGTCGCATGGGAACCTCGAGCACACTAGATGCTCGTCTGGCCAGCAAGTAGCAGGGGGTTGTTTTGCTGCCTGGCCGGCCGCGAGTGGCCGGCCGGCCGGCCGACCTGTACCGGCGGCGGCGGCGGCGGCGGGACGGAAGTTTGTGTTGGCGCTGGGGCGGGGGCGGCGGCGACGGAGCCGGGCTCACTGGGCGCTGCCGCCTCTGCCGGGCAGGTCCAGCGCACCAGCTACGAGCAGAGTGTGGAGTCCCGTCGACTGAGGATGGAGGGTGACAGCGATGTGGAGGAGGAGCGTGGTGACCGGCCCGTCCAGCCACCCCGCTTCACCGCGCCGCTCCAGGGCACCGTCGTCCAGGAGGGTGACAACGTCCGGCTCACCGGAGAGTACACAGGTGAGTTCTGCACTGACAGCGAGCTGACATAACCGCTCTGTTTCATTGGGGAGAGTGCTCACGGGAGAAGTTACACAGGATAAGATTCCTCGCACGGGACAGCGCGTGAAGCTTTACCGCTGCTTTCATTGGCGGAGTCGTACGGATGGGGTCTTGCGCTGAAAACACCCTCAGTTGAGAAGTAGAGAGAAAGTTCCGGCTCCGACGCACCAGGAGTCAAAGGAAGCCGAGGCTTCCTCAAACTGCAGACGACGATTATTCTGATTTGGGGACTGTTGAGGCGTAATACCGCTAAGAACTGAGTTGATCTGTGACAAAGCATGAACTAGGCACAATGTGCCACCGGTATGTGTGACGTGAGGCGTTTGCAGTAAATGTGATGTGTGATACTCTTCCTGATAGATGACATGTTTATGTCCGTTTGACGAGGACCTATTGGAGGCAGAAGGCACTGTTGGATGTGTTTAAGGTCACCGATGGTCGATACACAATCAGAATGATCTGCATGGTCGGGAACTGTAAACGCCGCTTTTGTTTTGCTTTGATTATAATTGGTGAGTAACATATGTTTCAGTGGTTGCGTCAGAAATGTAAGCTGTGTTATGTATACAACCCAGTTTGTGATATTGTAGTGCTATCATAGTGTAAAATCGAAAGCAGTCAGATAGCTGCGCGCAACGTAACGAGTATGGTTCCCATTTATCCCGCGCCCTGCCGATGCTCAGAGCCACCTTCACCGTGCGGGGGGGGGGGCTCTTGAACTCGGCTTCCCATGGGACGTAGACAAAAACCGAAAATACCGTTTTAACACTCGTCAAACACATAATTTAAAATTTAGAAACAGTGTTGGTTTTTTTGGCTTCAGGTCAATATTGAGGTCAACCAGAGGTCATCAAAGGTCAAACTTTATCGTTTCAGGACTTTCCTTCAGAAACCCCCAAATATATCGGGAACTATGAATAGCTAGAAAACAAGTGGAAACGGCTAATCGAAAGCTCTTGACAAATGCCATGGTAAAAAATCATCAAATTTTAGCTCAGGTCAATAGTTTAAGCCTCCAGAGGCCGTTTTTATTTAAAAAAAAAGATCGAAGCCGCTGGCTCTATTTTTTTTTAGAATGGCCTCAGGTCTGGAAATTGGTTATGCTTTGGCATTGTGTCAAATACCTGCGGATTATATGGCGTTGCTGCTACAAATTTGAGGCGCTGTTTCGACGCTTAGCATCTCTTGAACCGCCGAGTTCTGAGGCCAATTTAAAATGAAAAAATCGAGACCAGCGGCTCGATTTTTTATAAGAACGGCCTCTAGGTCGTTAAAGGTTAACAAAGTTATTTTGTTGGGTTCAACAGTTTTTCTCAAATAAAGTTTTACCTTAACAAATACGAGTATACGGCAATAATATTGACGCCATCGTGTTTGTCTCGTCAAGACGCCTCAAATCAATATTTACGGTGGCTAGGTAAAATAAACTAAACACATACACTCAAGTCAAGGTCAAGTAGTGTGACCCAATTTGGTCAATGTTGCACCTTGAGAGAACGTATGTCTCAACGAGACAAACACATTGGTACCGGTTTCACTTCTTCTATCTTTATTTTATCGAGGAGTTATGAACAGTCCTGGGTCTGCAAGACTTGCCTATCTTTGACATGATTCTGAAGGAATTGGGCTGATATCATCTGTAACCTCAGAATATAAAGCATTTGTATAATTCCCCATTGGCTTATAATGGGGAGGTCACGAACCAGCCTTAGGTCACAGATATAAAGTAATCCGAGATAAACTTAATTGTAGTTACCTATGCCCTTAGTGAAATCCCGTAATTCTTGAAAACTAATCATTCTAAAACTGTGGCTGTGTACGACAGCAAACTTCTTTGGAAGTGCGGTCACGTGACCTGGCCTAGTGACCTGACCTGAGATGACCAGAGGGTAATAATTTCACAAAATGTGGTTAATTGATGCCTAAATACCTGTGCTAAAAACGGCAGCACGTTTTTCAGCTATTCCTCGAAAAGCCTAAAAGAGGCCCCGGCCCCCTTAGGGGTCGGGGCCCTCTTACGGCCTTCCACGGCACGGCGTAGATTATTAAATGCGAAGTTTTGCTGCAATTATTACCCTTGTTGGGTACATCTGAATGCATTTATCTGACTAAAATATTGCGCAAATTAAAATTGTACGAATGACGCGATTTTCAGTCATACTTCTTTCGTAAAATTATAACTGTTCCGTTCCCAATACGCAACTCAACGGTTTGGCAACGGCACATTATTTGCAAAAATAATGCAGCATAAAATATACATGTTCTCACCACTCGCTGATAACTATCATAAATATAACAATATAAGGGCATTGATGTTAATCAGGGCTGCCATAAAGAAGCTGCAAGGGCAGCTCTTATGCTGTATATGAGATGGCTATTGTACAATTCCGGCGGAGCTAACCTCAGTATTACCGCTGCTGTACTTTATGATGCAATGTTACGATCCACCAGCGGTGATTATGATAACCTTTTGTAAGGTGTGATACTAAACTGTTCCTTCTTTCCACACCGCCTAATTTAGTGCCCCACAGTACCGTGTTGTAGCCGATTTGTAAACCTGCCAAAACCAACCTGTTAAACTGGGCCTGGTAGTCTTGGGTTTCAATTTGGCCGCTGAAACTCGTTGTTCTACCCGATTAAATTTATTGTGCTCTCCACGCTGTATTACGGTATTTGTGTTGATAAGTATGCACCAGCGAAGTCACAACACAAACACCAGTCTCCAATATTCAGTGTTTTCCAATGTAAATCATCGACTTTTGACGCTGATCAACGGGCCGCATGGGAGTGGGTTATCAGAGTCCAACCACTATCAGTTTAAAGGGGCCCGTACTCCCGGTGTGTAAATACTGAAGGCTCGGCAGTGTTGGGCAGCCGTTGGCGCTGACCACTGTGTCGGCGCTGGCCAGGTGCCAGCAGCCGGGAAAACAGACAACTGGCCCGCGGCGGCCGGATCAGCTATCAAGAGACGGGCGGTCACTATTGGCCCTGTACGTCATCTGTTTCCAGGCCAGGAGAATGGATCGACGTCTTTGAATTTATCTGGTTCATTATGTATTTAGGCTTATGGTGTATGCTGGCCCAAAGACCTTCGCATATTTTCTGCTGCTCGTATATTATAAGGAATATACGTTATAATATAATGATTCGGCATGCTAGGGAATGCTTGCTCATCCTTGCAAATGATGACGATAGATTTGCGACATTTCTAGCTTAACTAGATTTTATCGCACTGGCATATCACCGGTCAACGTCGACACCACAAGGTCACGTGACACACAGCCTCTAACAACTGCCACCTGCACACAGGGAGCCCCGAGATCACGTGGTTCAAGGACGGAGTGGAGCTGGCGGCCGACACCCGGGCTGTGACGTCATATGACGACAGTCACGTGACGCTGACCATCGACTCGGCGGGCGAGCAGGACGTGGGGAAGTACACGTGCCAGCTGAAGAACGCTGCCGGCACCTCCAAGAGCACCGCCGAGCTGCTTGTCAGAAGTACGTGACGTCATCGGCGGCGGCGATTGGAGGGGATGTGGTATGACGTGGTGTGATGTGAGGTGAAATAGGTTGATGTGGTGTGGCGTGATGTGTGGTGACGTGATGACGTGATGCGGCGTGATCAGCGGAATGTTGTGAGGTATTGTTTCACGTTCATACATAATATATCCACGTTCATATCCTTCATGTCTTGTGAATTGTGATCAGTCATTGCTGCTAAATATACAGAAACGGTACAAATCAGCTTCATGATTGAGCTCACCACTGTTTTCAGCTGACTAGCTCCATTGAAGCTGGAACCTCCGTCCTCCTAGCTGGTTTGTCGAACCTTGACAATCTTGCGTTGTTTTCTATCACCAAGCAACACAAATGTCACTGTACTGGTTGTCAACGAATGCACTCGCGCGTCCGTTCAACGCACAGCCTGCAACTTTGTCCCTGGAGCTGACCAGAGACCATGTCCCTTCCCTGCAGAGATAATCGAGCCGCCTACATTCGATCAGCGGCTCGAAGCTCAGGTCGTACAGCCCGGCCAGCGGGCTGTGCTCGAGGTCAAGGTCAGTGGCCTGCCGCCGCCGCAGGTCACCTGGACCAAGGACGGACGACCAATCAGCGACGGGGCCGAGGGCGTTGAGATCTCCCGGGATGATAACCACCACATGCTCACCATCCAGTACGGTTAGTGGGGCTGGGCTGGGTAGGTTTGCAGCCAGGCGCAAGCAGCTCTGTGAAGACCTGGGTGTGGACGTTCAGTGCCGGCTTTGGCTGAGCTTGTGTGTCAGGTGCACACAGCTTCCTCAGCCAGGTGCAGCTCAGAAAGCTCTGTGCGGACCTGTGTGTGAACGGCGTGACTTTGTGTGAGCGGCCAGTGGCAGCGCTGGTTAGGCTTTGCGGCCAGGTGCAGTTCTGTGTGACCTTGTATGAACGGCCAGTGGCAGCGCTGGCTGAGCTTCACGGCCAGGTGCAATTCTGTGTGAACAGCCAGTGGCAGCGCTGGCTGAGCTTCACGTACAGGTGCAGCTTAGAAAGCTCTGTATTTGTGAGAGGCTGATGGCTGGCGGTATACTGGTGAGCGGGATCAGTTCACGCCGCCAAACGGTATGCTTTTGTTGGCTGAACTGGCCGTTCAGTTAGGAGCCGCTGGTTAAGCTTGACGAGGAGCATAACTTAAAGGCTGCCCTCGTTGCCAGGGGTCGGCGTGCCAGAGTTTATGCAGAATATCCTATGAAATCGATCCCACATGCCGCATTTTTGTAGTACGTTGGACCCGTTTTATCTGGGTCAGACTTCAAACGTTTGTTCGTATCTGACTTCTTAAGATTATTTGACACTTGAAGTTCAGACCGCAGATCAAAAACAAATTAATGAATTCGAATTATCTCTGAAAAGTTTTTGTATCCAAATCCAGCGCAAACTAGTTAAAGATCATGTAGCATTCCACCGAGTAGACTCGATCTCGACTTCCTCAGCGATAAACAGGTGGCGAATTGTTTCTTTTTTCTTCTCTCTCTCTCTGAAAAAATGCAGTTTCGGTTGCTTACTTTATTACAAAGCAGTCCCCCAATATTGCAGTGCATTCCTAACGCAATGTTCACGTAATCAAATGTTCCATATGCCATGCCCATTAACACGTAACGTTCACATAATATCACGATATGATGCGTTGCAGCTTTGGTTGCGTAACGCACTTTGACCGTTTCAACGAGCTGAATTTATCCCAATCGACGCTGGCTCGCATCTTACTCGTACCGTGCTCGTATCGTGCTCGTATCGTACTCGTATCGTGCTCGTATCGTGCTCGTATCGTACTCGTATCCGTCGTGGCATCGTTCGTCACACCAGCGGTACTCGTCCTTTGTCTGCCTGCTCTGACATAGCCAGCGGTGTCCGCACCCGGTCGAGCCCCGTAAACACATAGCGTGACTGTCGACTCTTGAGGCTAGCGCCGGGCGCCGTGCGCTGGTACAGCGCTCTGCCACATTCAGGAGTCGGATAGTACGTGTCCGGAGACGGCACACTCTCCTTCTCCTTGTACCTGAGGTCACGCTGTCGTTCGTGGAGTGAGTAGACCGGCGCCCTGGGCAGCGGTCGCTGCGGGAGGTACTTGTTCGGTCCAGGTGCCTGCATCCGTTTGAGGTCGGCGTGTCTAACCCGCAGTGAGAAACCTTTGTTGGTGCCGGGGGCTTCATGAGGTGAGTACGCATCCGGCGGCGGGAAGTCCTCATGTTTGTCTTCGTGCCGCAGGGTTAGTTTGAAGGCAGGCCTCTCGGCGGGCGCCGTACGTGTGTCGTAGGAGGCCGGACCGCGACCTAGCGGGTGTCGCTCCTGACTTGGGTAGGACGGCTTCACGGGCAGACGAATACTGAACGCAGGCGCGCGGCGCTTCGCCGCAACCTCCGGCGAGTAGGCGCCCGGGCCAGGCGTCGGTTCCTCCGTCGTGGACTCGAACGGTCGGAACGTTAGCGTGGGAGCACTCCGTAGTGCGCGTGGGAGTTTGTAGAAGTTTGGCGCTGGTCGCGGTGACGCCCGCCGCGCCCGCAGCCTCTGACCCATCTTGGGCGCGTGCACGGCAGGTTGGACGTCCTTCACAAAGTACCAGTCCGGCGGCGGGTTGTTCATGGTGTTCACCTGCTGGCGTGGCTTCAGACGCATCGTGTACCGCGGCCCAGACAGAGGTCGCTCCAGGTTGCGTCGCCCCGGACCGGGCCCTGGTGTCTGGTCGCGCCGCGGCGGCTGCGAGTTGAACTTGAAGAGCGGCGGGGCAGGCAGGTGTGCCGTGACTGGGGGATACACAGGAGCAGGTGTCTCCGTGTAGGACGTAGGATCCAGAGGTGACGGGTGGCCGGTGGTCGCCGCCATGTGTCGCCCTTTGATGGTGACGCGGCCAGGCTTGGTGTCCACATCACCGACACGCACCATGTGAGCCGGGCCTGGCGAGCAGCTGTAGTCGGGAGGCTCTATCCGCGGCTTGATCGTGGTCAGCAGCGGTGTCTTGCAGGCTGGAAGCTTGACGGTGTGCGAAGCAGGACCGGGGCGCTGCTCCCGGGGCGCATGGTCGCCCGCCTTCAGTCGGATTGAGAATTCCGGCGGCGCTGGCTTGTGGGTCTTCATGTCCGGTACATGGTAGTCGGCCGGCCCGGGAGAGGGCAGTGCCAGCGCTGTTAGTGGCTTGCCGCCAGGGGGCGGTACGTACTCTCCCAGCGCGGTACGCTTGGCAGCCGGCGGCGGATCGGCCGGCTTTACCCACTGCAGGCGGTTCATGGCCAATCGAATGAGCACGGTGATATAAAAAGAACAAAAACTACGCTGGCATGTCAAGTGGAAACATCACGTCTTCGTTCGACGTGTCAAGAAGAAGCCTATGCGAATCAATACGAATGTCACAGAATCGTTAGAATCGTGTTGTGACCGAAAATTTTGTTGTCATAGCTTCGTGACGCAGACGTCAGAGCACCTTTTCCTGTCCTGAATCGTAATCCTTTCTCCGGAATAAGTTTGAACTAAAAGTGTTTATTTTTGGTCAACTTATTTGCCCACTTGCTTTGTTCACAATATTCACTGACATATTAAGAACAAAACGTAAATTCAGCTAAAAACAAACACGTTCGCTAGATGCCGATTATCCCATCAAGTATTGCTTTGTATTAAATTTAGAATGCCGCAAATGCTCGGGAATTTTCAGATTGGTTGCCTATTTAAATTTACACATTTGTTGGATGAAACGAAATGGTTTCCGACTATGTACTAGTTATAAAGTAAGTATACTCCAGATTACTACAACTTAGTTGATGATCACATTCTGTTTCAGAATAATGTCCGTTTACTTTATTATTTCTAATCCGTAAAAATACGAAATATCTATGTTTATTTACAAACGTATGCTTGTGGCGACAAGAAGACATTCGTGCGTAGTAAGATGCTACCATAGCAGCATCTAGTTCGATATTTCTTCTTTGCGAATCACCAATTACAACTGTTATCATATACCTACAAACAGAGATGAGTTTTCAGCCAACGTGCCACCAAAGAGGTTGAAAGATACAGAATACCGAACCATAGTTTAACACCTTGCTGATATTTATTTTCAGTGTCACACGACCATGCCGGCAAATACGGCTGTTCAGCGAAAAATGACGGCGGCGAATCGACCTCGATCGCGGACTTCCTCGTCACTGACGTGATGCCGGACGTCATCGAGAGGCGCATCATCTCCCACGACGTCATCGACGGAGAGGTGCGTGCAGAGACATCTGTTGGCGTCTGTAGGAACTGCAGTCGCCGGTGATGGGAGTCCTATGGAAAAGCTTTGCAGCAGTGGTAGACTCAGTGGTGGAGGGTGTTGTGCTGGGAGTAGTTTAACCTGCCGTGGCATACGTGCAGCTGTAGGGTTCGGGAAAGTTGCATGCAAATATTTCACAAACAGCAGCTTTGTTCCCAGTCACAATTAAAGAGACATCCGTCGCTATCGAGCTTTAATTATACTCGGCTGGTTATAAAGGGGGTGAATATCAGATGCGGATATGTCAGTCATGATAAAGTGGCATGTAAACAAACAGTCATGCAAATTTAATGTCAAGTCAGACGAAATAACGAGCTGGTAAACGATCATTGTCCATGTGCAGTTTGTTGGCCTTAGCCGTTTTCACGATGGCTTATTTTGCGCGAAATATTTTAAAACATTTTAAAATGTTTTAGTATGAAAGTTTTAGTATACGTATCCATTCCTTAAGTACATACTTTGCAAACGATTTTTGTCTTGAATGTTTTTATAATTTTTGTTAAATTCATGTTTGGTAAGAATATTAGTTATGTTACAAAATTGCGGTTTGGTGGTAATTAGCAAGATAATTATGCATAGGTTAATTGTGATGCATAGGTTAATCTTCACATACTGAAACTTTTCAAGAAGACTCCGAAACATTTTAATCTCGGGCACGCTACTTGGTCGCTCAACAAACTCGATCCTCCCCTTGATTAGTAATGGACTCACCGGCAGCGAATCGTTTCTAGCGCATTATTGCGCCATGCGAAGGCAGGCCTGTGATCCATGACGCTGCCAGAATGAGGTACTAATATGGGCGGTATGCTTCACTGAACGAATGGACTCTAGACGATATATTCTTAGAAACGGACAATTTTGTATCATAATCTTGTAATGAGCTCATTTCATGCTTTCCATAATCTTGGTAATGATAATAATCGCTAACATCAGTACATTTATTTTTCTTGGCATATTCGTATACTAAAAACTTTCATTTTACTAAATTTTTTAAACATTTTAAAATGTTTTAAAACATTTCGCGCAAAATAATCCATCGTGAAAACGGCTCTTGTGCAGTTTGCATTGTGCCCTGCACCAGATTTGAGTTTAAACGCGTATTTTTTGATAAGACAATGTTATCAAAACAGAAACGCTAGAATTCCTTAGATATGGCGTAAATAGACAGCAGGCGATTGTTTGTATCACCGCGGTTCGTGTCCTTCCTTCAGCCGACCGTGACGGAAACGAAGCAGCTCAGCGAGCCAGCCATTGACGCCGAGGAGGCCAACCTGTCCCCATCCTCGTCCACCTCAAAACGACGCTCCTCTCACAAGCACAAAAAGAAAGACAAAGACAAGGAGAAAGACAAGGACGGAAAGAAGAAGAAGTCCAAGAAGCACAAGAATATGTCACAGGAGAGCTTCGATAGCGTTGCCGATTCCAGCGATGCCGCTACGCCGGAAGGTGTTGAGCCAGGAGACGGAGATGACTCACAACCTAAGAAGAAGCGTTCCTCCTCGTCTTCTTCAAAAAAGAAGTCGAAGAAACTGGCCAAGGAGGAGAGCAGTGAAGCCGTGGCAAGTGACGAAGGTCCCGCGGCCAACGATCTCAAGCCAGAGGTACCAGATGCTGCGGTCCAAAAAGCTGAGACGCATCCAGAATCCACTGATGTCACAGATCAACCAAAGCAGGAGCCGGAGCCGCGGCTGGGAGGCGGCGCGGGTGAGCCACCACAAGAGGAGGTGGGTGCAGAGTATATTGTGGAGGAGCCAGTGGAGAAAATGGACACAGAATTAGGGCCCACTAGCGAGGATGAAATACAGGGATTACGAGAGCGCATTCTGCCAGTCGATGTTGAAAAGCCTGCGAAATCTGCTGAGCTAGTGGGAGAAGCAATAAAAGAGGAAGAAGAGCATGAGGAACTGGATCAAGATTTTACTGACGACAAAGGTTTGGAAGCCGATATTCCAAAAGAGGAGATTGAAGAGGAGGAAATTTCGACGGCTGAAGTCACTATAACCTCTAAAGTGTCAAAAGAAACACCCTCCCAGGAATCAGCGCCACCCGAAGAGGTTGACGGAGAGGTTGAACCCATGGACGAAGAACCTACAGCAGAGCCATTCACATTTACTGCCCGCCTTGGTGGAGAGGTTGCCCAGAAAGGTGCGTCCAACACGAATGACGATGATGATGCAGATGCTGAAGTAACCGAAGAAGAGGAGGAAGTTCAAGTAACTGAAGTCGTTAAGCTCCCTTCAAAATATTCGAAGGAGGCACCAGCTCAACAGGCTCAAGAACCCACAGAAGACGCCGGTGTCGAGGAGAGTCAACGGGACCAGGCGGAAGCAGATACCGAGGCAGCAGCAGAGTTCGTTATTCCGGCACCGTCATCAGCCACGGAAGAGGAACCACAGAGTGAAGAGGAGGAGGAGGAGGAGGAGGCGACCGAGGAACCAGTAACGTTCACAGCTGTTATTCCAGTAGCCGAGACCCCCGATGCAGCTCCTCACGAAGAACCGCTGGCACCTGATGCACCAACCGCCGAGCCAATGCTGGATGAAACTGTGGTAGCAGATGCTAAACCAGCCGCTGAGTCAGAAATAAATGAAACTGCTGGTGAAAAAACCGTGGAAGCAAAGCCACAACATGCTGAAGAAGTAGTTTGGGAATCTGAATCTGAAGAAGAATCCCTTGGCGAAGACGGAAGACAAGCTTCTGTGGATGTGGAGGAAAGTCCAGACAAGGATGGGGTACAGTCTGAATCCAAATTAGTTAACGGACAGAAGGATATTCCTCCTGCAGATGATCTCCCGAAGGATGATGGGATGCCGGACCAAAAGAGCGCGCCGGAAGCGGGCGAAGAATTCGAAGATAAACAGCAACTGTCACCAGAAGGACCGACACTGGAGCAAGAGAAAGAGAGGGCTTATTCGCCTTTGAAGCGGACAGATGAAGAGGAGGTCCATTCCGAAGACTTAGATGACGCAGCAATGCCACCCGCAGAGAAAAACGAAGCACCTGAACAGGGCCTTGAAAAGGATGAGAACGCCACAAATGAGAAACACGTCACATTTGGCGAAGAAATTATCAGGGAAATTAGTGACGATGACGAGGAAATGGAGAGTCACGTTCAACCTGAAGAAGAACCTCTATCCAAACATGAAGTTGAACTGCTGCATTCCACTACCGGGCCTCCCACTGGTGAAACGGAAATCCCCCAGTCTCAAGAAGAATCCCCAGTGATGCCTGCACATCCCGAGGAGGACGCTGCAGCTACTCCTGAGGTGAGTGCAGAACCAGCCGAGCCATACACCGACGTCCACGGCGACGTCTCGCTGCGAGCCAACGTCGCCGTCCAGACTCCTGACCACCTGTTCACATCAGGTCCTCCCCTCAACGGCACCGCGCCCGCACCCGGCGAGAGGCCGCACGATCCCGTCTTCGCGGCCGTGTACCGCTCCTCTGAGGACGGCATCTACCCAACCACCGACTCCGAATCACCCTGGACAGACGCCGCGCCGGCTGAACTCACCATCCACGCCCCTACCGAGCCGATGCTGTACAAGTTCGCAAAGGCGCCTGTCGCTCCGCCCCAGACGGCGCCGAAGCCCGCTCCGCCGGCTCCGGCAGCGTCAAGCTCGGCTAGTGCAGCACCGGGAGTGCGTCCACCGCCCGGCTTCACCGCTCCGCCGCCGCCGCCGCTGCCGTCCACCGCTCCGAGCGAGTCAACAGAAGCGCCGCATCAGATGACTGGAGCCCCGCCTCCGGGCGTGTTCCGCGTGCCAGTCGTGGCGCCGTACGCGGAGAGGATGGGCCAGACCTCGCAGAGCACCACCTATAGCGCGCAGATGACGACGCTGGGAGGAGAGGTGCAGATTCCGGCCTCGCCCGGCGCCGCGCCCGTCCAGTCACCGGTGTCAGCGCAGGCGCCAGCGTTCGTCCGCGGACGCCGTCCCATCTCCTCGGTTCGGCCTCCGGTGCCTGCAAAGCCGCAGGCGCCCATGTCGCCCGGAGCTGGCTATCAGGGCGTGCCAGCACCGGCTCCTGCTTCACCTGCCTTCCCCGCGCCCGCCAACTCGGCGCCATGGTACGGCAATGATCAAGCTCAAGCTATTCGAGTGACGTCGGTCACGAAGAAGCCGGCTCATCTCACGGTCTCCACGCTAACCCGGAAAATCAACATGCCGCCTCTGGCGTCACATGACGCACCGCAGTACTCTACCGAGACGGTGACGATCGAGAACTTGTCCCAACCTTCTCAGAGTGCATCCATGAAGAGTGAGCAGACCGAGCGCTTCTCGTCCTCGCAGCAAATCTACCAGCACCAAGACTCCTCCGCGCCGTCGACGCCGTCAGGTTTCGCGCCAGTCAAGGCACCATTTTCTCCAGGGCCGCAATATTCTACCGGCTCGTCTGATCAGCAAAACTCAAGTGCAACCTATAAAACGGACAAAGTTCTCAACTTCGCGCCGGTGCAGGCACCAGCTTCGCCAGTTTCTCCGGTTGCTCCTGAGCCACAGCAACCCCGTGGCGTGTCCTCCATTATCAAATCGATCGAAACCAACGCAATTTCGACATGGAAGGCAGATGGGCCGCCCGGTTTCGCTCCAGTCCGGCCACCGGTGTCTCCAGCTCCTGCGTCTCACCTCCAGCGATCCTATTCCGGCGGTGAGGACAGTAGCATGACGTCATCCCAGGTGACATCTGACGCCATCTGGCGGAATGATCAGACGGAGTGGTCCTCCAGCGCTGAACAGCGGTATGAGCAGTCCCAGCCGGTGGTGGCGCCTCCAGGCATGGTGCTGACGTATGTAGCACACGCCGGCCCAGCACGACACCAGCAGTGGGCCCCGGTACAGGAGCAGCACCAGCAGCAGCAGGAGTGGCAGCAGCAGCAGCAGCGGAGCACACACTGGACCACCTCCCAGACGAACCGCTTCGTCGGCGAGCAGCGCAGCGCACCCCGCGCCGCGCTGCCGCGTCGTTCCGCCAGTTCTGTCGGAGAAACGCGGCGGAAGATCGACTCTGAGACCCGGGAGCAGACGCAAACGCAGGATGCTTTCCGCCGCCTCGCCCGCGAGCGGCAGAGCTCTGCACCTCCCATGCCACTGCCGCCCTATCCAGAACCCGCCCGACCGAGGCAGGTCCACCGCGCCCCGACGCCGTCCAAGTTCATACCAGGTCGCTTCTATGGCTCAGATTACCACAGTGATATGGACGATCGGATCCCGACGCGCTGGTGGCCGGACGGCTACGAGTACATCGACCGACACAGGATCCTGGTCAGCCTGCCGGAGGCTCACGGCCGTCAGAGGCGCGGCCGGTCGGTCACGCCCCCGTCTGTGTTTGATCGCCCCGCGCCGGTGCGGGACACGGCGCCGGTGCGTCCCCCGGTGGTGGGTCTTCCAGTCACTCGCGGCAGGACGACGGTCAGAGGATCGATGGTGACCCAGAGGTCGGCTTCTGCGCCACCACGGAGGACGTCGGCGCCGGCGACTCCGCGGGCACCGCGAGAGAGAGCGCCGGAGAGGAGTGAGAGAGACGGCTCCTGGCATAGGCAGGAGCACGACGGCTCCTGGCAGAGGCGGGAGGTGCGTCAGGAGGTGATGAGCAGTCAGCAGGGAGGATGGTCCGGAGGTCAGCCGAGGTCGCCGGTTCCACCACCCAGACCAGCGCAGCCGCCGCCGCCGCCTGTCTCCAATGAGATAACGAGGACAGCGAGCGAGATATCGCAGAGCATGCGGCAGATGGCAAATGAGAGTAGCTTCCTGAATAAGATCACACCGACCACGCGACCACCACCGGTGGTGCAGCCGGTGGCCCCACCGCAGATGGCGCCATACCGCGTCTCAGAGACAGGTCAGACCGGCATACGAAGCTCCCAGAGTTTCACAAGAACCACTGAACAGAGCGGGTATCATCAGCAGCAGCAGCAGCAGCAACAGCAGAACTATCAGCAACAGCAGCTGCATCAACAGCAGCTACAGCAACAGCAGCTGCATCAACAGCAGCTACAGCAACAGCAGCTGCAGCAACAAAAGCTGAAGCAACAGCAGCTGCAGCAAGAGCAGCTGAAACAACAGCAGTTGCAGCAACAGCAGCTGCAGCAACAACAGCTTAAGCAGCAGCAGCTGCAGCAAGAGCAGCTGAAGCAACAGCAGCTGAAGCAACAGCAGCTGCAGCAACAGCAGCTGCAGCAACAAAAGCTGAAGCAACAGCAGCTGCAGCAAGAGCAGCTGAAACAACAGCAGTCAGCAGCTGCAGCAGAAGCAGCAGCAGCAGCAGCAGCAACAACAACAGCAGACAGTGGCCCGCGTCCCCACGCCCATCTTCAAGCCGCCGCAGCCTGCTACGCTTTCTCGCACCAGTATCACGGAGCACGGCATCAACCAGCAGAACTTCTCCGACAAACAGAAGACTCACGAGTCCCTGGACGGCCCTGGCGTCCGCGGCTTCCACGACACCGCCGCGATGGAGTCACGTCAGTTCAACCGACAGCAGTCGGGCGGCAGCACCAAGTTCGAGATGCGGGTCGAGAAGACGTTCGAGGAGCGGGTGGAGAAGACCGAGTTCACGGACGCCAGCGGCAGGGCGGTGACGATGTCGACGTCGGTGCCGACGCGGCCGTCACAGCTGGCGCTGCCGCCAGCCTCGCCGCAGCCGATCGTGACGTCACCCGCGCCGGACCGGGCATCGCCGGCGCCGAGCTTCCAGCGCGCCTGGCAGCAGCGCTCGAGCGCGTCGAGCTCGTCCCGCGGCCGCGCCAGTCCCTGCGGGTACGGCTCCGACGCGGCCGGCTACGCGTCGGAGCCTGAGCTGGCCGCGCTGCCGCCTCATCGAAACGTCGCCCCGCCGCGCGGATCACACGGCCAGACCACGACACGGGGATATACCGGCTCTCTGGACAGGAAGGCAGTCCGAAACACACCGCCGTCGTCGCTGAGCCTTAACCGCACCGCGTCAGACGCGAGTGATTACGAGTCGCGACAGGCGACCAAGTGGACGCCGGTCGGCCAGGCGAACTGCACATCCAGTCCGTTCCGGCCAGTGCAGGCGCCCTTAGCAGGCAGCGGCAGCAGTGGCCAGCAGTGGTCCGAGTCCATGTCTAAGGCGCGGGAGTCGTCATCCCAGGAGGGCAACACCACCACTCACGTGACGGAGGAGTTCCATAGCCAGAAGATGGTGCGGGAGGAGACGACGACCAGCGTACTGCCGGCGGGAGCCGTAAGCATGGCGCCGCTTCAATCGCCGCTGCCGCCGCGCGCCATCCTGCCTCGGTCTCCGCTGCTGCTGCGGGCTGCGCCTTCCTCTGGTAGCGCACATCGGCAGGATCAGGAGGGAGTGACATCGGTGTCCGATGTGGAGGAGACTGGCTGCTCGCTCTCTGGCGAGGAGGCCGTCGTGTCCTTCCCTGCCACGTCCTCCCCTGTCTCCTGGACGGCCGACTCGGCGTCAGAGGCGTCAGAGGCAGGCAGAGGAGGCCCACTCCCGCGACTAGCTAGGTAGTCCGGTGGTGTGCGGTGTGCTGTTAATGTGCTCTAACGTGCCCGGAGTGGTTCACGAACGTGTGATGTTGGAGTGCGGCGGGTGACCCGGTGGACTGACGTACTCTGCTCAGGTACTGCACGGCGGAGAGGAGTGGTGTTAACTGCATGATCGTGCGTGTTGGGCTGTTCTGTGGTGCGAACTAACCGATATTTCAGGATGCAATGATTTCCCATTCGTTTATGTGTCTCTAGTGCCTTACAAAGCATGAACGTTTTTTTTGTATTGTATTATTATTGTTGTTTTTTACTGACATTTCAAATAACCAGCTTAACAACAGCGTTTTTATTATTATAAAGTTATATTTGGGGAGTTATTTTTTACTCAAAACAAGCTCAACCGTGAGTAAAGGCTGCCCCACACTGAGCCTCGCATGCGGGTGCGAGTCTGCAGGGTGGCAGATATTGTACTCACTTTGAGGTAGTTTGGTCGGGATTGTGGGTGTCTTGTGGTCTGCGCAAGGGTTGTATGACTGGCACGCCTAAACTGGTAATATGTGTCAACTATCGCTCAATCTGCATTATTAATCCTTCTACTAAACGCTTCGCGTGTATGGACACACCCGCAACCTCGCATGCGAGGTTGGTGGTTTTTCATCGCGAGCGTTTATGAAGATTAAAATAATTGCACTGACGATATTGACAACATCACTACCATCCGTAATGTGCCAGTCTTCAACCTTTCTGACACGCAAGACACCCGCCACCCCGACCCAACTACCTCAAAGTGAGCACAAAATCTGCCGCCCCGCAGACTCGCACCCGCATGCGAGGCTCAGTGTGGGGCAGCCTTAAGAGTGAATTAGTCGGTGATTTTTGGTTCGTTTAATGTGTCGGAGCTTTATCTGAAATGACTCGTAATCAGTCGATGAACAAGCGAGCAAACAACTCATGATTTGTATTGAGCAGTTGTAAATTATAAACAGTCAACTCCTCATATTAATTTATTGATGACCAAGACGCGTTTCGTAGAGTTTCTTTGCGTCAGTCTGGGTCATCTCAAAAAAACTTTTGAATGACCAACTGATGAAGTAAACTCTACGAACGCGTCTGGTCATCAAAATTAATATGGAGGAGTTGATGTTTATATTTATATATATATATGTCAATATGAACGTTAACAAGTTGTAAATTAGTTACTTTCCACAGTTTTAAACAGAAAAGGTCTTAAGTAATTTCCAGATGCTCGCGAGTCTATTATTGATATATTTTAGTTTGCCAGTGCTCGCCATCGTTGCCCATTGCCCTGTGGTCAGAGCCGTCGCTGACACTCCTGCTCACACTCCCCCCCGCACCGCAGGTGGTTGAAAAAGCAGGCCACTGGACTGACGAGGAGGTCTTAGAGAAGTCCGTATCGTCGCTCAAGTGGGAGCGTTCCGCCTCTGGCCGCCGGCCGACCGCGCCCTCTGCCGACTCCGACGACCGGCCGGCAGAGCCATCTGTGGGCCGGGTCCGGAACCAGGGGACGCGGCCGGCCGGCGACCGCTCGCCGCGCCAGCCGACGCCCGAGCGGCCGGCCCGCCGCAGCCGCACCCGCGACACTTCCCCCACTGACGCACTGGTGCGCCACGAGCGCCACGACCACCGCGGAGACGACATGACGACGACGACGCGCTTCGAAAGCTTCGGCGAGCTGTCAACGAAGCAGGAGCTGTCGACTCGAAAGGACAGCTCCGTTCGCCGGGAGGTGTCGACGCGTCAAGAGGTCGCGTCGAGCACGACGCGCGTCCACCAGGAGATCAGCCACCAGGTGGTGTCCCAGTCGCAGCAAGTACGGCGAGAATTCCGCCTATCCGACCTGCCTGACCCAAACGGACTTCGACGCGGCCAGCGCGCCCTGACAGCCACCGGACACGAGTACTCGCCCTCACCGGAGCCGGAGGCAGTGCCAAGACGGCAGGATGATGGCAAATCCAGTGAAAGACAGTACAAGGCGCACCTGGTCGTAAAGCTGTCAGATGAGAGGACCTCTCCACCGTCAGACGGCAGAGGAAAGAAGTCCTCCCGATCATCTGAGGACAGAGGAACGCCGTACAGAACTCCCGAGGACAGAGGGTCGTCCTCACGAGACCCTGAGGACAGAGGGTCGTCCTCCAGAGCATCTGAGGATAGAGGGTCGTCCTCTCAAATCTACGAGGACAGGGGATCATCCTCTCGTGCCTCTGAGGACAGAGGGTCGTCCTCCCGGGATAGAGGGTCGTCCTCTCGAGTCTACGAGGACAGGGGGTCGCTGCGCCGCTCTGAGGACCGCAGTGTGGAGGAGAGGACTCAGACCGTGAGGACTAGCAGTCTCAGCAGTCGGAGCGCCGGGCCAGGACGGCCAGAGAGGACCGTGCATAGCCAGGTGGGACTGCTGGACGACCGGGACGGGTGTCAGGTCTGGTGAGGGTGTCACATGTCAAACCTGCGCCTGTAGGTAATTAGTAGAATATAGTCTCATCTAGATCATCTCAATCTCAATCTCAATATATAATCTAGTGTCAAGCAAAGCGATTGTATTTGATTGGTCAATCAAATACAATTGATCACGCTTCTGTTTGCCGCCACCTTTGAGTATAATTAATAATTATTAACTAATTATTCATAATAATTGCATTTTGGAAAAGCGTGAACGTAATGGGCAATATATAGAGATGGTAGCGTGTTGTTACATTGACAACTCTTGGCTACCCGTTACAGTGTTCAGAATTGGTATATAACCGTTTATATGCCTTCCAGAGTCGGTCTCCGTCGCCACCGGTGATGCTGCGGGAGGACCTTCCGTGGCAGAGTAAGCGAGTCGGCTCCCATTTCAAGACGGAGAAAATATCCACAGGTGACTACATTGTAGCTTTGTTAACGAACGGCGGAGAAATGTCCAATCCCACGCATATCTTGTATAGCACTTGTATCTTGTAAATCACACAATCACGCTGCGGTCTCTTTGTATTGTATCACTAGGCTTGCTCAGTGCTCACGAGTGCTTATTTATGTGGCAAGTGTTTGACAAATTTTGGAATACAAAAGCTCCACAGTTAAATCATTATGGTGATAATATTGATCTATAATTGTGGCCTGAATTCATGCTTGAGCATCTAGGCATCATCGAATATGAGCACAAGATGTGCTGAACATTCGTCGCACTTGCCCACAACACTTACCCTATCTCCCCCACCGCAGCGACGCGTTCGTACGGCTCTGTGGAGTCTTCGTCTGCTCGGAGCCGCTCCCCAGGCGACAGAGAGTCGCCCGGCCGGCGGGGAGGCTCCACCTCTGACGGCGAGAGGAGCTGGTCAGTGGACAGTACCGGGGACAGGCACCAGAACGGCAGGCCGACCCGCACCAACGGCCAGCGCACGGCGGCCAGGGACGGACGACCGAGGGACTATGGTGAGTAGGACCGAGGGACTATGGTGAGTGTGACTGGGACACCATAGTGATCACCATATCACCATAGTGAGCGGGATTCGTCACAGCTGTGAGAAATATGAACAAGTGACCACTACGATGAGGAGACTGGCTGAAGAACGACTGGTGAGTCACGGCTGGTGCTGGTGTGAACCCTCACATGAACCAACAATCCACCTTATGTCAACGTAACTTGCGTCAGATTACTCCATGTTTAAATAATCACTTCACAGGTTGATCTACCGTTACGTGTGGCCGGCCGCACACCACAGCTTATGTCCCGTGCTGCAGGTATCCTCCGTGTGAGTCATGATAAATAATTGTCAACGATCTCTTCGGTCACCAGTACACCCGCGCCTGTCGTCCTGCACCCCTCCCCTGCACCCCTCTCCTGCCCCCTCCCCTGCACCCCTCGCCCGCTTTAGGGGCGGTCAGCTGTTGATAGATGCCGGTACGTGGTGTTGGAATGGCGCTGTGCCAGTCACTCTCCGTGTTGTCTTTGATACTGAAGACGGGCAGCACTGCGCCATTGGATCGGATCCGGGCTATTTCGGGGCCCATAGCTGCCAGTGAGATGAGCTGCAGCCAATCACCACCGTCACTGTTGACAAAACACCGCGCTGAGGAAGGCGTGTCAGCAGCTCCGAGCCAGCGTGTAGAGATGAATGATTTGGCGTATCAAGTCAACGAATCAAGTTGTTAAACTGGCGTTGGGTATCCTTTGTTCAGAACGATTAAGGCATCTTTATTGGCATGAATGTCGCTCTTGGAAGTCGTTCAAGGTGGTTAATCAGTGATGAGATATTGCAATATTGTTGATTAATGGTTGTTCTGCATTCTGCAACACCTTTACAAATTGTGATACATGTTTGTCATTGCTCCATGTTTTGGAAATTATCCTCCGCCATTAACCTCTCCTAAAGCCGGACATGCCTATCAATCAACGTTCAACGTCATGGAATGTTGTTTGCATCATTCGTTCCGTCCCCGCTATTCTGGCCCCTCACTGTTAGTGTTGAGCAGGCAAAAGAACGTGATCTGGCACAACCAGGATGCCAAAGAGATCTCGAGAGCTTGATTAAGGTCAACGAATGCTCCCACCATACCAAAGGTTTCAAATATCTAAGATGGAGGGAATCGTAGGAATCAATGGAAAATGTATGCCAAATGCATGAAAACATGCCATAAACAATAAAGTTACACTGCAGTTCCACACAAACCAATCGTCTTTCCAATTTCCTATCTCCTCTATCTCTGCCTGTTCAGTCGACTCAGCACTGCCTCACCCGTCTACTGACACCCTGTCTCCTCCTGTCTCTTCATCTCAGCTGACTCGGCGCTGCTGCGTCCACCGGTACTGCTCCGTTTCCCTTGTAGAGCTCTCTGTCCGGCCCGGGGGCGTCTACTGACACCCTGTCTCCTCCTGTCTCTTCATCTCAGCCGACTCGGCGCTGCTGCGTCCACCGGTGCTGCTCCGTCCCCTGTCAGAGCTCTCTGTCCGGCCCGGGGGCGTGGTCCAGCTGCGGCTGATTGTGGACGCGCTGCCCCAGCCTACGATCAGCTGGTACAAAGACGGCCGACACCTACAGCTGCGGCCGGACGCGCCCTACAACGCCACGGAGGACGGCGGCGTCTGCACACTGACACTGCCACGGGCTCACCCCGGTACGTACTGCTGCAGAGCCGCCCGCGGTGAATACTGAACTGACACATCACAGACACTGCCACGGACCGTCACAGACATGCCACGGACACGTCCTACTCCCGCACGTGAACAGACTCTTGTCAGCTTGCTGGATGTCCAATAGCAAGTTGAATGGCAGTTTTGCTCCTCGCTAAGATGAAATGATGCTGCCGCACGCGTCTTTTTGTATCAACAAGCCGGCACCTTGATGTTGCTTTCTAGTCAGACCAGATCACATTCTGTCTAGTATGCTTACATGATATCATTAACTATCCAACGGTGTTGAAATTGGCACACGCGAACTTTGCATGTCATGAGCCGGTCCAGAAACCTAATTTTGAAAGCTCCCAGCCATCATTTGCCGATTTCCGTCCGTGATGACATGCCATGACCTCATTCTGTTCAATTATTTGCGAAGAATAGATGTAACGTCAGCTGAGCACATAACACACGTCACCCGTATCACTTCATTAACAAAGAGGCGACCAGGATAGGTTATTCTTTGTTATCAACGACAACTCTGAAAAGAACAATGACGTTGGCTCAACAACCCTTTCCAACGAATTTCGTCACACCCACATGCAGTATATCACATCAGCCGACAATCCTATTGACGTCACGATCATCGTTTCATCATCTCACCCGTGGTGACCTAGAGGCCGAGCGCGCCCAGTCACCTGCTGTCTGACGTGGCCGCCGAGCTGGCTAGGTCATAGACGCTGACGTGATGACGATACCCAGCTGATGTCGTGACGTGTCTCTCCGGTCTGCCCGCTTGCAGAGGACTCCGGTGTGTACTGCTGCGTCGCCACCAACCACCTCGGCACCGTCTGCAGTGAAGCTCAGGTGTGCGTCGCAGGTGAGCACTAAGACTCCGCCCTCTCTCCCTCTGCCTCCATCGCCCCCGCCCTCTCTCCCGGTCGGTCTGCGACCGGGGGACTCTCAACACTCCCTCTGAGCGTCGAACTCGTTGTGGCGCCAAGCGTCGAGGTCTGTGGTCTCGTGGTGCTGTGGCTCGCGTTGGCTGGCTGATATGACGGCGGCTAGCTGGCGAGGGTGTGGTGGAGAAGCTGTCTCGAATCTCCTATGTTCGGCGGATGACTGCGACTGCGGCAGTGGCGGCGAGCGGCTGATCGCGTCCCGACATGGGCGAACTTTTCACGAATGACAGAATCTCGGCGCGCTCTGCTGCAGAGACGATACGAAACACTCGCTTGTGGCTTAGACTCTTAGACGGCTTCTAGTCAGGACTAGATCTTTAGAACTAGACGTCGCATCTAGCGTTCGGTGCTTGTGGCTGCTGTGACCGGCGTGAGGCGCGCCTGGACGGATAACCTGTTGCGTGTTGCGCGTGCGTGGAGAGTGGGTTGTTTCGGCGGCGGGCGGGCGACCGCGCCGCGCTCCGTGATGTACATAGCGCGGCGGAACGCCGCCGTCTCGTGATTCGCACAGTGCCCTGTCTCCGCTTGTGATCCGCTCTGAACCTCTGGCCTTTGGTGACCTGTCGTGACCTGGGTCGGCCCTCGGGCCGGCCCGTCGTCCGTCTCTGCCGGTACTAATCAAATAAATAACTCATGTGGCAGCCCGGCAGCGCCGCGCAGCGGTCGGTCGGGGAACTACTGGACTGAATAAACGTTCACAAACGCCTGCTGCTCGCGTTCTAGATAGAGGACACATGGTTGCATGGCTCCTCGTAGTACATCCTGCATTCAGGATGTCTCCTTTTCTTTGTCTAAATGTGCCATGTACAACACACTCTTGTAGCGTGGGATTAGTCGTACACGATGGCATTTGCTCTAGAAGCTCTGGAAACGGCATCAGGAACATGCATGAACACATTGATCGTTGTAGAGGAGTCCTGCAACTCTCTGCCCTCGGGGAGAGACACGGTGGCATGGAGTGAAGTGGTGGACCTGGCCTCTTCCTAATTGATATGGGGGTTTACACTACAATGACACCGTTTCCCCTACGTTTAAAGCGATTATTGTACTGTTGCCGTCTCATAGCGGTTAAAAATAGATTCAGAAATTGTTGCCGAGATGTCCTCTTGAAATAATTAATGCCAGCTATTCAGCACAATTAACCACTATTTACATTCCACAAACAAGCCTTTGATCCTACCAGTGGGATGGGGCACTTGACCCGACCCAGAATTTCAGCTATCCCATTCACTCGGAACAGGTAAGTGAGAGCGATGCTTAAAATGCTTCAGCTTCCAGCACGGCTTTGGCATGAACTAACGTACTTCTGCTGAGCATGGTATGCATGTCTGTCTCCCGCGACTCCACTAAACCCCTTCTGGAGCTTCATAGCCCTCTAACCGCTTGTTCACTGTGCGATATCGCTGCCCAGCCCGGGAGCGTTATCTAGGGGTCAGCGTTTGACCTCGTTTTTCGCTGGTCATCAACCGTTGAGACAAGCACGTTGTTAGCTTTTTCAGCGAGACGTCCGGTCTTGGCTTGCTGCTTCATTCGGTTTCGGCGAGCTTCGGTTTACCGTTGGTTTGCACCACTATGTGGTTGTTTCGTGCGCGCGAGTAAGCGTGTCAATTTCCGTATGTGAATGGCTGCATTCGCCGATGAGCTTTTCGTTGAATTCCTGCGCGTTGGCGCCCTTCCTTGCACTCCCGCTTGAGTCTTGACGCAGTATCTGCTTCGTGATCCGTCGTAGAAAAGCCCTTTTTTTTTGCCTTTTTTTTGAAGTTTTCGGCAATTGGGCGTAGTTTCGCTGTGGCTTGGTTGGTGTGCGAGTGTGTGCAGTGGCCTCTCAAAGACTACGGAGCAACGGCAGGTCGTCATACTGAAGACGGACTCTGATCGGTGCTCAACATTCTTACTGCTCATGATAGCGGATCCTGCCCTCGTCGGTCCTCAGTGAAGAGGAGAGATCGCATGAATTCGTGACCTCCGTATTAGTGCAGAGGAGCGTACAGGATGATGGGGTTGACCGAGCGAAATGATAAAGCAAACAGCAAACAAGGAGTTGAAAGTGCAGAAGGCCCAGTTCATTGTGTGTATTACTTTCTGTTGAGATTCTTGTAGCCTATTTTTTCGTTGAAACTGAGTTTCGGAAGATTCAATACGTCCTAAATGATAACATTAGAAATTACTATAAAATTAACTGTTGATCTTAATTTCAGAAATAGATAAACCCTTTTCACTTGAGATCCTAATATAAACATCTCATGTTTACTTTACGGGTACTAGCTTTCTCGAATAACAATCCGTGCCGACTTTCAGGTTTTCAGAGAATAAATTATATTTGCGCATGACGTCTAACAAAACAAATTTTTATGCTATGTGGCACGAACTCGATTCGAGTTATTTCCCGAATAGTGTCGTGGGTTACGGTTCAACATCTTATTTGTATTCACACTGTAGTTATTAATGTATTCCTCAAATCATCTTGCCACAGCGTTATCATAAAACGTGATTGATTTTTCCATTCTAAAAAAAAAAAAAATGGAAATAATATCTATATAGAAAGATGGGCTTCATGCATTGCTTATATGAATCTGTAAATTCGAAATAATTAATCTTGCTCTGAAAACTAAATGCGAATTTACTGCATTTCACTTTGAATGGCATTGACAGAAACTTCATTATTGTTTGGTACAATACTGGCCATTATCTTGACTGAATTGTTTTAACCCTCATCCCTACAGGGGGTCCTAAACGCGACCCCCTGAGGTTTTTCCTGCATAACTGTTTACACATACTGCCGATCTTGCTGACAATTTATAGTAGCTTAGTATTCCAACAATTATACGCATGCTGTTCAAAATTTCCTGAAAAAATTGGTTGAGAGGTTTGGGAAATCAATGACGCTTTAATGACGTCGTGCACGTGGAAAAATGATGAATATTGGAAAAATCGTGGAAAATAGAGCTTTTTTTAGTACAAATTGCAAACAAAAAACGTCGGAGATATGAAAATAGCATTGACTTCCCAAATGGCAATCTCGAAATTTCCAAAGTTGTTGGGTTTTTTACCCCCCATGTTTTTAAATATACAAAATTACTTAACAAAATCAACAATTCTTAAAGATGTTTTTAAAAAATGAATATATGTGAGACAACTGAGTATGGACGAATACTCAAACGAAAATTTCACAGAATATCCTCTCATTTCGACGGAGTGATGGCTCCCTAAGTATGTATAAGAAACTCATGACGTCATTTTTTAAATTCACCTTTTTTACTTTTGTTGACCAAGATACAAGCAGATAACATTTGTGTGTATTTCTGAGATAAAACTGGTTTAGGAACATGTCTTTTTATTTACACATTTATAAATGTCTAATTTTGAGGTTTTCTGACAGAACAAAATCGCTATTCTAGGACGTCGGTCGAGTCGAGGTCATTCACGACCTGGTAAGTCACCCGTTGACCTGAAACCTAAAAATTGGGTACCGCTAGAATTCCTCACATGACAGGTAACATGCTGGTTCTTATCGCACGTTGCACTATGATTGCTTGGTTTGGAAAATTAACAGGGGGTCCTGTTAGGACCCCCCCCCCCGTAGGGCGAAGGTTAGAAAAGCTCCCGTAGGGCGAGGGTCAAAGGTTGTCTGCTTTAGATAAGAGCTGCCATTGTTTTTGTTTTTTTAATCCGTAGCCCACAAACAGTGATTTCTTAAATCCGCAGAACTTCATGTGGGCTGGA
>VOPJ01003487.1:0-47007 GCA_014673585.1 Semibalanus balanoides
AAAAGTTTCCCTTCTTACTATGACACGACGAACTTACTATGGCACGATCTATTCCAGCGTTTGTTAGCTCTAAAGCTGATGCTTTCTGGCACTCATAAACCCACAGCTTACACAAAGCTAGATTTGAAAGCCCACACACACTCCACAGACCTACAGAAGCCCGTGCCCATAGAGTAACAAAGATCATACCTACAGTGTTGAAGGAAATGTTTCACCTTTTTTAAAGTTGTCAAATATACTCCCGTTGCAGTAACAAATATGAAGTAAGTGCTGCCGAAAACGATAGTGATATTTGTTTCTCGATTTTTTTTTTGATTTTTTTTAGACAATTACGTCATTTTGAGTTATATAGAGACTAGAGCTATGAAGATATGGCACAGTCTCTGTAGACAATTATAGCGACTTGAATACAAACAATGGAGTATATGCAGGTCACCGAATTATTGAAAATATTATGTGTCAGAGAAAGAGTATCTTTTTCTGATCATGCTGGTAACTTTAATTGTTTTCATCGAAGCCTAGACATGCTTAAAATCATTAATTTAAGTGCGCCTGGCGAAACTGCCAACTTGCGTAAAACCGTACTACGCGAGACACCGCTTCAGGTGGTGTGACGTCACAGGCTATCACCTCCATGCTCGCTTATGTTGAAGAGATGGGAGCTTCATCAGGAGCAGCGATTGTGGAGTACCTGCTGTCATGTTGCGTAAAAAATTCACTGGATTAGCTGAACGTATATTACATTTTTCGTTTTATTTCACTTCTTCAATGATAATGCATTTAAACTACCAGATAACTGACATCAACTTCTGGGATACTAAATTATATCCAACTGATACCTGTGTTAATTGTTTGTTTTATTCTCACAAGACGAGTGTCTAAGTTTTTACTTGCATTGTTTCATTTTTTACTATTTAATTTATGTTTTAAACATCTTTCTTGCTTTTCAATCTTTTGTTTCATTTTGTCGCTAGGTAATTTGTGCTATCTTTTTAGACACTGCCTATATAATCTATCATATTAGTAGTACATACGGATACAAGTTTACCACACGTGTTTAACTGCGCATAAGTTCTTCCTGTCTAACACACTATTAGTCATGCAAATAGGTGCGCCACCCAGAGGATGATATAGAGTATTGCATAGTTTTATACATCTGTGTGACTTACCACATAGCTTTATATTTTATGTCGAAATAAACTCATAAAGCAATATTCACATCAATATCTGAAGGCCTCGAAAATAATTCCTATCTCTTAAGAACATTAGCGAAGTCTCAGCGACCCGATAAGCTCCTTAGGTGACGGTAACCAACTCCAATGAAAACGTGACGCTCATTGATGAGCTTAATCCGAACGAGTTGAATTTGGTGCTTTGAGTAATCAATACACGAAGGGAGTAGGTTAAAGATATAAACCATTATCTCATCCTGAGTTTTGGTTCTATAGGGACCTTAGAAACGTTGTTTTTCGCCTATTTTTTTCTGTTCTTGCTCGCTCACTTTCATCGTCAACAAGTGTGTTATCTCACTCAACGTGCATATACTAGTCATATTAGTACTTTGTGTTATCGTACCGCAGTGGGGTAATTAATCTCCAGGATATGGGATCTCTCGGAAGAAACTACTCGGTAGTGCCACACAAGTCGAGTTTTTGATCTCCAGGACCGAATCATATTCTTTGATGTGGTGACTAGCAACATAAAGCGGGTTGAACTGCCTGCATAGATCCCCTTTTGTAAATTCACAATTAGTTAACTTAAACGGTTTAGTTTTGTGATTTTTTTATTTTTCAATGATGACCAAAGATAATGGTCATCTCAGTTCAAAACCAATACAAATGTGAAACATTCTGTAGTTCAGGCGCGGGAACTAAAAGCTGTCACATTTTGATATATTTCTCTCGTTTCTGCTTTATTGCTCTAGGTAGACAACAAAAAGTCTGCAGAACCCCGGAAACTTCTCCCACAACCCACAAGAAGCCCACAGGTCCGTCGTCTGCACCCCGTGTGTTCAGAAGTGGCCTCTCTCCACATCACTACCGTCCGCCGATGGCTCCTCTCTCCCCTCGCTATGTCCCTCACTTTGTCGGCTCACGAACACTACGTCGGCGTATTATCTCGGACACAAGGCTCTGTTATGACACCAAACGACAGCCACGCGACTGACAATTTGTTATTTCTGTGGCATGTTTGCCCGTGTTCGCTCTCCAAGGTCCTCGCAATGCCTCATTCCCTTTTAAATTAGAGATTCACTGAGAATTGAATATCCTAAGCAATCTTATGCCCCGAGGGTCCGCATGTACGCTCACGAAGTGCGCAGTAGCCAACGCGCCGCTCCACGCCGAGCACGCCGCTTTTCTGAGAACGGTTTAGAGTGATGTCCAACGTTATCGCTCAAGTGGAACGCGCACGTGACGCCCAAGGGCAGAAGTCGGCACGCAACCTACCAGCCCTGACCAGTGCCAGCAGACGTCCAGCCAGGCCCACCAGAGGCTCGAGTCGCCATGCATCCAGCCACGGCACCGTATGTCGGCTCTAAGTCAAGTGCCAGCCACGCCCCGGAGAGGCGGAGTCGAGCCAGTCTAGCCACAGCCTGCGCGAGAGTGTCGCAGTAGCATGGCACGCAGCACCATAGTGCTTCGAAGGGATCGAGGACCAGCCGCCAGACAGCAGACCAGCACAGACCAAGTCCAGCCAGGCCAGCCAGCGCAGCCAGCCGAGACCACTGCAGGCTCTCGGAGAACGTCGGAGCGCCAGCCAGCCCACCCAAGCCAGCCAGACATGCAGCCCAGGCCAGCCAGCCAGCCAGCCAGCAGCCTAGCCACAGCCAGCCAGCCGAGCCAGCCAGTCCAGTCCATAAGCAGACCAGTCCAGCACATCCGAGTGGACACATGCAACTAGTAACAGAGCCCGAGTACGGCCAGGACCAGGCCAGCCAGCCGGAGCGAGTCGGCCAGCCAGCCAGACCGGAGCGAGTCGGCAGCCGCAGCCAAGAGCACACCCGAGGCGAGTCAGCCAGCCCAGCCCAGGCCCGGAGGGCGAGGTCGGGCGCCCAGGGCCGCGCGCGCAGCCACCGCGCGCGCCGCACGCCCGGCCCCAACCTTCCTATAGCTATGTCGCAGGAGGCGGAGGTCACGGCGCGAGCCAGCCAGGCCGGAGGCGAGGTCGCGCGTCAGCGTCGCAAGCCAGCTCGCCGAGTCCGCGCTCTCCGTCATGGGCCAGAGGTGCGAGGCCAGTCTCCAACCTAGCCAGAGCCGAGTCCGGCTCCAGCCAGCCTATGTCCCAGTCCGGCTCCGAGTCGGCAGGCCAGTCCAGCTCATACCCAGGTGCCGAGTCGGCAGTCCAGTCCAGCCAGTCCAGACCAGGGCTAGCGACCGAGGCGAGTCGTGCAGCAGACCTATGTCCAGCCCGAGGCGTAGTCGGCAGTCACAGCCAGCCAGGACGAGTCGGCCATGCCCACGGCGAGCCTTAGGAACCGGCAGGACGTAGTCACGAGCCAGCCAGCCAGACACAGACACCAAGTCCAGAGCCCAGCCAGAGTCACAGACCTCCGGAGGCGAGTCCCGCCAGCCAGCGAGCCAGCCATGACCCGGGAGAGGCTGTAGTCGGAACCAGCCAGCTTATAGCCCCAGCAGCCAGGACCACGCCAGCCACCCATGCTCCACGTGAGGCTGAGAATCAGGCCATCCAGCGCTGGTGATGGTCGAGTAGAGCTCAGCTCCAGCAGCCAGACCATTCCTAAGCACAGCCAGCCCAGCCAGCGCAGCCAGCCAGCTCCGGGAGGCGAGTCGGCCGCCGCCAGCCAGCCCGGAGGCGAGTCGGCAGCACCAAAGCTCCAGCCCGGAAGCGAGTCGGCCAGCCGCCAGCCGTAGAGGCAGAGTCCATGCCAAGCCTATGCACCAGGCCGCGGAAGGACTGTGAGTCGGGCTCATGCTCGATCCCAAGGCCCGGAGGCGAGTCGGCCAGCCAGCAGGCCGGAGGCCGAAGTCGGCCAGCCAGCTAGCTCTCGTATGCCAAGGAAGAGCGAGGTCGGCTAGGCAGGCAGCCCGAGGTGCTGACGTTCGGGCGGAGCTCAGTCCAAGCCAGGAGGCGAGTTCGGCAGCCAGCCAGTCCAGAGGCGAGTCGGCCAGCCAGCCAGGTCCGGAGGCGAGTCGGCCAGCCAGCCAGCCAGGCCGAGTCGGCCAGCCAGCCAGCCCGGAGGCGAGTCGGCCAGCCAGCCAGCCAGGCCCGGAGGCGAGTCGGCCAGCCAGCCAGGTCTGGAGGCAAGTCGGCCAGCCAGCCAGCCAGCCAGCCAGCCAAGCAGACCATGCACAGCCAGCCAGCCAGCCAGCCAGCCAGCCCGGAGGCGAGTCGGCCAGCCAGCCAGCCCGGAGGCCTGCTGCCGGTCCTGGCGGTCGAGACTGACTGGCTGGCTGGACGGCCGGCCGATTGGATTCGATGGATGACTGTGGTGAGGTGCCTCAGGTGGCCTGCCTATCTACAGGGCGCTGTGGGAACACCGCTCCCCGCTGATTATATCCGGCCGGCTGAGACTAGGCCCTACTGACCCTTCTGGTCTGGTCTGACCCTTCTGGTCTGACCTGACCCTTCTGATTTGACCTGACTCTTCTGGTCTGACCTGAATCTACAGGTCTGATCTGACCATTCTGGTCTGACCTGACCTACTGGTCTGACCTAACCCTTCTGGTCTGACCTGACCCTTCTGACCCTACCCTACCGACCTGACCCTGCTGACCTGGTCTGACCTCCTGGTCTGACCTGACCCTGCTGACCTGACCCTGCTGACCTGATCGGACCCTTTTGATCTGACCTGACCATTCTGATCTAACCTGACCCTGCTGACCTGATCCGACCGACCTGATCCGACCCTTTTGGACTGACCTGACGCTTTTGACCTGACCCGACCCTTCTGTTCTGACCTGACCCTTCTGAGTACTGAGCTATCTGACCCTGTTGACCATACTGACCTGACCCTGTGAATCTGCCTACTGACCTGTCCGACCTGAACCGACAGACCTGGCTGACCTATCCGACTTGACCCGACTTGACCCGCCTTACCTGGTGACCTGTCTGACCTGATGACGTGGCTGAACCATCCCGCCGACCTGTCTGATGCATCTGATCTGTCTGATGTCTGATCCCTGTCTGCAGGCGACTGGCCTAACCTAACGTGTTATCTGTCAAAGATTCCACTGCTCTGTCAACTTCCACTGCTCAGTGGGATATGATAACGTGACGAGGCCACTCTGCGTTAGATCACCGTTAGTACATACGCGCCCGCAGTTAGTACGTATGCACTGATGCAGGGCTGGTCATCGCAAAGGTTTATCAACTCGGTGCGAGTGCACACGGCCCAAGCAGCGCTGTGAGTGCGATGACGCATTGCGGGGGGGAGTTCGTAAGCCTTTGCCAGGAAACTCCGTTACTAGCTGTGATCGTAGCAGTTGCTGGGATAGATCGCCTTCGGATGTAAGAAAGGGGGCAGCTCGGGTCGCTATGGTTCAGGACATATCCGTCCATCCTTGGTCCAGATCCGATCTGAACGGATTTTGTATTTAATGTTCAATCCAATTCAATCAAGCAAGGGCGTCGTCGTAGGGGGGCCCCCAAACATTGTCGAATTTTTACATGACGTCTGGATGTTGCATGTATGGATGTTGAATCTACTTCAAATGTCTCCGACCCCACCCCACCAACTATCGGAGGGTGGCGACGCTCTTGCAATCAATTGTCTGAGTGTTGTATCGACTTAACACAGGTTTGTTCAAGTTTGCAGTCAACGAGCATTCGTAGGCCTAAATTATGATACATATGGGCCTTCCTGAGACTAGTTTGCAGTCAATTTATTCTTAGATATTGCTACTAGAAGCTGAAATCCAATCACATTGAAACCGATTGGGGTTAAAACGAAGTTTCAATCCAATCCGTATGCTACAGATTATACAGATAAATTACCATATGGATTGATTGGGTCTGTTTCAGTTCAGATAATCATGACCGTCCTCTTTCGTGTACAGGCAGCTACCTCCGTCAGCAATGTCGCAGGCTCTGCTCATACATGGAACCGGAAAAGGGATCCAAGAGGATGCACTAGTGTTTTAACCCGGCATTGGCTGGGGTCTCAGCCGAACGCCATTGGCTGGGGGGTGGGTGCGAAAACGCCTCTCCCTGTTCCCCTCGTTTATTCTCACACGAAATAATATCTGCAGTCGAGAGGCAAGACGGCTATATTCGATGTTCTCTTTCAAGTAGATCACTCTTTTTAAGGGAATTGTTTCACATTAACATATCGATTTGAGTTGAGATTGCCATATTAGTTGTTGCGGATTCCATGTGAAATTTAATGTATTGTAGAAGTTAAAACACCCACAGAGGTCTAATTCCGAAAGTAAATTTGAGTTCTGGGGTTTGACATCTGCAAAAAAATAAGGCCCTATGTGATTAGGGTAAGCCGCTTAAAGTCCGATGTTCGTTCATCCTTTTTAATCAATGGTTGATGAAAAGTAGACTTGTTTTTACATTTGGTCTATACATTAAGCCATATCACTAAGTCATACATATTGCAGCGTGTGAAGGTCTCCTTTTTTTCTATTTCCAAAAATTCCTTCATATACGTCATCGGCCATCAATACTAAAACTTAGTTTTTTCTCATGAAATTGAGACTGTTTGTGAGAATACAAATGTCCAGAATTCTGTGTTCGGCAGCAATTAACTTCATTATTTCGTACCACAATGCGGCCGTATCATTGGACAACTTTCAGAAGAAGTGAAACATTCCCGCCTTTTTCCACTCATATGGCTTTGGTTCATTATTAGGTCTAGTTATCAAATTTATGAAACTCATGTTTATTAGTAAAAATGTCGTGTCGTGAATATTACGGAGCGTGATATGGCGTCCTAGTAGGATTATCCATGCTCATAAATATTCACGACAAATGACTAAAGCAAATGTGTTCCATAATTTGATAAACTAGACCTAATCATGATCCTAAAAAAAAGTAGTTTTAAGTGTACTCGAACATTATTATAAAAATAAGGTCGTATGTCAGTGTCACAGTCCAGAGTCAAAGGTAAACGGTAGTTAGTTTTAGTTTTTGAGCCAATACTTCCCATCCACACGCCGTATATTGTATGAAATCGCACAAGTGCTCTAAAATGTATATTGCAATCTCTGTATAACAAAGTGAAATTGTAAGCCAAAAGTCAAGGTCCAGGTCAAATCAGGTCACTATTTTGCAGAGATACATGTGGACACATGTTTTTATGGGTTTAATATTACAGCAAATAACTCTCGATTATAGTAGCAGACTTTGCGCTAGATCTGACTCACCGAGTATAAGGTCAAGGTCAGGTCCAATAAGAGGGTTTAAATTTGAAGAGGGTATATTATAAATTAAAAATGCATTTTATAGAATAATTCCAGAGTTTCTATGTCTCAGCAACACAGTGGTACCAATTAATTTTGATGTATCTGGTCGATAAAACCCCAAAAAGCGTACTTTAAAAATTACTCATGAGGTAATCATACTTGGGGAGCAATCATGATTCAAAAATAAAGATATAGCTTTTTTAAAATTTGGTGGGTGTTGTGTAATGTACATAGTGTGGCCTCTCTTACACTATTTCTTACCGAGGTTTTTGAAAATGAAACTCAATTAAAGAAAAATGATTTGTGGGTGGGCATTTTTTAAAAACAATTTTTTGTGGTTGTTATGTTTGGGGGTCCCAAATCCAAAAAAGTTTCAGAAATTCAGATGAACTAGCATTTTCTCGGTGCCTACCGCCCGTTCGCAATTTGCCTCACTCCTACTTGGGACTGTTTATTTGAATCTGCATTTTGTTTAAGGAATGGTCTATTTAACAGCCCTGTTTAGAGCTTAGCCCTGATCATTTGCGACCATAGAGTGAGTTGCTGTAGTGACTGGAAGTCACTCTATATTCAATATAAAACACCTATCGAAAATATCTGACACCGACCGACTTAATAAAAATTTACAATAAAAAAATCTAGTATGCAATGTGTAGACGTCCAAAATTGATGATAGATTAAGGTACCGCGAAGTTTGGCGTTTGACTAGCGCATGTGCTCGTTATTTGTGAGCTTATTGTGAATAATCCCTCCAAGAAGGAGATATACGGGGTGTTTGTTCAAGGGTCTCATTTGTACTTACAGCTGACCACCATTCTACAGGGCTCAGCCGAGGGTCCACTCCCACGCCGAAGATGGTCGAGCGCTTAAGAAACAAATACATATTGCTTATCATTTGTAATTCGTCTTGTGTGTAGAAGACAAGTCACTCTCTATTGATTGAATAAAGTGAAACCGGACCACAGTAAATGGAGAGTGTAGTTCAACTATTTCGTCATAAAATCTGCAGAGCACCTGAGCATAATCGGGATAGACGTGTTCCCCTCGTTGACCGAAAGACACGATAAGTCACCCTCTCACAGTGTTGTTAGTCCACCAGTCGATCCTTAATTCTAGGACTAGTAAGGGCTGTTCTTGATCGCTCATCAAGGGGCACGGTACTATGAGAAGAAAACATTAATGCAAGGCAGTAACTCTAGAGCGATTATGAGAAGCTTTCTCACAGCGGTGCGCGGAAGGTCGAGTCGAGATAGCGTGCTGAGAACGCTTTGCACAGCACAAACACTATCAGATTTTTAGTAATCATTTTCCCCGGCGTGTTGGGTTGCAAACCTACTCTGTAGTCTCCATCTACCACCAGGGCTTCCCCATTTACCCTATGGGGAATGCCCGTTCTGCTGTACAGCGGCCACTTTAACATACCAAATTGGGATACCCCGGAAAACCAATTATGTATTGTGTGTTCCTAGGGCTTGCCCAGTGATGGGCGTATCATTCGTGTAACTGATAAAAATGCATATATGTGTACTTAACCCTGTGTTAAGTGCAAAATTAGGTTCTATGTGCAATTACTTACTTTCCAAAACACAAAATATGCAAAATCCAACAAACTTTGATCCCATGGTCGAGCTGCAAATGACATAGTTGATTGACCTTTAGATCGACTCCTACTCCAAAACATCGCGATCGCGATTGTATGGTATTCTGACACTCAAACCTTATTTTATGTCTCTGACATTTAGGCGCTATCATTTTGTCTGAAATTCGTTTTCATTATCGGCTTAGCGAAACGTCAGTGACAAAGGTCAGCTTTAGCTGCCGCGCCGTCGCCGAGTTGCAGTGCACTTAGCGACCGTACCACTGTTTGCATATGTTCGACGTTACCGGAGGCGTCTACAGTTCGCCGTTGGCGTTGATCACTCAGCGTCGGCAGACCTGGCTCGTTACAGCGGGTCCGCAGCGGTACAACGAGTCAGGTCATTGTCGGACGGGCCGCGTCCATCCGCAACGGAGGCATCTCCAAACCCACCAGAGGTCGGCTGCAAGATGCGAGGTTATATACGAATCGGGCTTTTATTTTACACAGGGTTTTCCATGGTGTGTGCATGATTGGTGACGTATGGACGCCATATAACCTGAGGAGCTGAGGCGCCCCTAAGCCCAAATTATCATGATTGGTGACGTGTGTATGAGCACATGCTCCTTGATTGGTATTCAGGACACGTTAAACGTTGAATGAGCCGGTGTGACGGAGAAGGTTGCTCGTTTCACCGGGTGCCGCAGCCGTCTGACCCCGCTCCTGCCACGTGTGTTGCAGATCTGAATGAGTTCCCGTCTCCGGCCGCTGTAGCGCGCCTGACAGCATGATAAAGGAGCCGAAGGACAGCAAGAAGGAGAAGAAGGGCGGCGCGCCGTCCGCCCCCGCCCCCGCCCCGGTGCCCGTGAAGCTGGAGCCAGGCGAGCCGGGCGCCGTGAAGACCGAGGAGGGCTCGCTGAACGGCGTAGAGAGTGGTGGCGGAGGAGGCGGCACGCCCGACGGAGGCAGCGCGCCGCCGGCCGCCCCCGCCGCCGCCCCCGCCGCGGACGACGCGTCGGTAGAGGTCAAGGCCGAGCCCGCCGAGCCGGCCGCCGACGCGCGGGCCGAGGCCGCGCCGCCCGCTGGAGAAGGTGAGTACTCGCTGGCGATGGTGTCGATGGTGACGGTGATGGTGACGGTGAAGTTGGGCTGACCAACCAGGCCGATCTCTCCCCTGTATGGTTGGACTGGGGTGGGTGCGGACTGGGGTGGGTCGGCCGGTCAGACAGGCGGCGGGCTGTGTTTGGATGTCGGCGCGTGTGGCGGCGGCCGTGGCGGGGAGGGGACAGGGAGGGGACAGCAGCTCAGTAGCAGCGGCGGCCGACCCAGCCGGACGGCGCCGAGAGGTCGGTTTGTTTACGAGTCGCGGCGCAGCAGCAGGGATCGGGGTCGGGTGCCGGCGCTGTGGCGAAGGCCCGCCGGCCGGGGCTGAATGGGCCGCGGCGCCTACCTGCCCCCCGAGAGAGCGAGGTCCGGCACCTGCCGAGAGGCCGACCGACCTCCGCCGGCCGCACGGGCCACAATCGCCTGCCGCCGCCGTGCTGTCGCGCCGGCCGCCGCCGCGCTGTCGCGCCGCCCGCCGCCGACCGGCGTCGCAGGCGAATCTGGCACCTAGCGACCGGCGGCGGCGGCTGACGGTGGGCGGCCGGGAACAAAGCGACCGCCGGCCGGCCGGCCGACCGGCTGAGTGGCACTGCTACGTCAAACGGGGCGGCGAGGCGCGCGCCGGCCAGATAGCGGGCGATGCGCGCCACGATCCGGCCGCCAACTCGGCCCGCTCAGTGCCCGACCTGTGAGCGCGGCGCCTGCAGCGGCACGGCTCGTGAGAGAGACGCGGCAGTCGCACGGACGAAGTGCGTGGTCGGTGCATAGGTGTGTTGCCAGGAGAGAGAGCGAGTGTGTGTGGCGAGGAGCGGCGGTTGGAGGCGGTGACGGACGGCGATGGCCGGCCGCACCGGCGCAGCGTTACACCGCTGCTAACGCGGACCATGAGCAGCGCCATGACCGTGGCCCATGACTCAGGTATGTCCGGAGAATGGGAGATGGGAGAGCGCAGACGCCTCCTGGCGAGGCACCGACTGTGGTCCAGAGGAGGGGACGGTGGGCACGGAGAAGTGATCAGGGGCCAGGTGAGGGGATGGGGGTTCAGAGGAGGGGACGGTCCAAGGAGGACGGGTCAAGAGAGGACGGTCCAGAGAGGACGGGTCCAGAAGAGGGACGGGGCACGAAAGTTGATCGGGCCAAATAGGGGATGGAGTTCTAGAGGAGGGAACGCGTCCAGAGGAGGGGACGGTGGTCCAGAGAAGGGTATGGGTGTCCAGAGGAAGGGATGGAGGTACAGAAGAGGGGATGGGGTCCAGAGAAGGGATGGGGTCTAGAGGCAGGGATGGGGTCCAGAGGAGGGGATGGGGGTCCATATGAGGGGATGGTCCAGAGGAGGGCGTGGTCCAGAGAAGGGATGGTGGGTCAGAGGAAGGAATGGAGTACAGAAGAGGGTGACGGTCCAAGAGAAGGATGATTCATAGAGAGGATGGGTTCCAGAGGAGGGAGGGTCCATATGAGAGGGATGGTCCAGAGAGGATGGTCCAGAGGAGGGGATGGATCCAAATACATCATCATCATCATTATATTTCTAACTAAGCACTCCTCTCATACGTGCTTTTTACGCCTTAGCGTCAATACAGGCCACAGACATTCAACATGGTAAAATATAAAACATATTGATCGGGCATACATTCTAAATTCCTAAAAGTCTCCTTTATTTAAAACCGACAAGATGAGCGACGTGGTCCAGATGAGGACGTGGTCCAGATGAGGAGGGGTCCAGAAGGGATGGGTCCAGAGATGGGAGATGGGCCAGAAGAGGGATGGTTCCAGAGAGGGAGGGTTCCAGAAGAGGGCAATGGTCCAGAGAGTGATGGGTCACAAGAGGATGGGGTCCAGAGGAGGGGATGGGGTCCAAATGAGGGAATGGGGGTCCAGAGAAGGGAATAGAGGTCCAGAGGAGGGAATGGGGGTCTAGAGGAGGGATGGTGGTCCAGAGGAAGGGATGGATGTCTAGAGGAGGGGGTGGAGTTCTAGAGGAGGGGTGGAGGTCTAGAGGAGGGGATGAGGTCCAGAGAATGGGATGGGGGTCTAGAAGAGGGTCTGAGGGTCTGGAGTTCCAGAGGAGGAGCTGAAGGTCCAGAGGAGGAGATAGGGGTCCAGATGAGGGATGGGTCTAGAGGAAGGGATGGCGGTCCAAATAAGGGAATGGGGTCCAAATGAGGGGATAAGGTCCAGAGGAGGGGATGGGGGGAGATAGGGGTCCAGATGAGGGTCTAGAGGTTCAGAGGGTGGGATGGGGTCCAGAGGAGGGGATGGGGGTCCATATGAGGGGATGGGGGGGGGGTCCATAGGAGGGTACGGGGTTTCATATGAGGGTCCATAGGGGTTCAGATGAGGGTACGGTGGTCCAGATGAGGGTCTAGAGGAAAGGATGGGTTCCAAATGACCGAGACCGAGGAGGTTCCAGAGGAAATGTTGGGTTCCAAATGAGGGAACATGGGTTCAGAAGAGGGTCTGGAGGTCTAGAGGAGGAAATATGGGTTCAGCAGAGGGTCTGGTATGTACATGTACAATTCAAGTAATTATGATGTTATATTCCAGTGACTCGTTTTTCATGCATTTATTGCACCGCAAACTACGAAGTAAGTATGCCCCGCACAACCGCATTCGTAACATCCTCCCGAAATGAGCCTGGCAACGCCTTGGCTGGGACGATATTTTCAAACGACAACACGCGTAATTCAATAATAGGAAAAGTTTTTAAGACGCTAGGCCTAACGGCTTAGCAGCTACTAGCGAAAAACCACCGGGGAAGGGCAGAATCTGCACCCCGCATGGAATAGGGTTATGGGCGCAAATGGAAAAAAAGTTTTCTGGGCGCAAATTGACCAAAAGGTGTCGGCGCGCCCTTAAACCCCAATAAACAAACAAGGGAATAGGGTTAAGATCCTTATTACCCAGTATTGAGGGTGGGCTCTACAGGGTCCACTATTGTTGCGTGAGTACGCCTTGGACAAATCCCGGATCCGCCACTGGTCCTGAGGGAGGGAGGGTGGGTCGAGACTCCGAGAGGGAAGGAATGTGGGTCGAGATGGGAGCAATGTGGATCTAGATGGGGAGCGTGGGTCTAAAGGGGAGGGAGCGTGTGTCTAAAGGGGAGGGAGCGTGAGTCAAGATTGGAGGGAGCCTGGATCCCGATTGAAGGGAGCCTGGATCCAGCTTGGAGGGGGTGTGAACCCTGTTCCTGTCTTCGTGAGCTGATGTATCATTGAGGATGTTTATATGCTTATCGTTTTGTACATCTGCTGTATGTTAGTGTCTCCATTTATAGACGCCACACACTTCCTGATTCTTTTCTTATGGAGAGCAGAATACGGAAACGTGGTTGATCTCTTTGACACGCGTTCCGTTTGCACCTTTGGCGGCGTGTCACTTTGGTGCTGTTGGAAGGGCGACACTGATGCAGGGCTAATCACAAACACGGTAAAGCTTTTACTTGCAGATACTCTGATTCGCATACCGCGTGCTGCACTAAGAACAAAATTGAAAACGGAATGTCATCTCTGCCGCAACGTTTTTCAGGATGACAAAGGGGAGCGGGAATAGCAACGATGCTAAGTGGTATTCTATGTCTGTGTTTAATTGTAGCCGTCGGATCATCTCGTTTATTCTTTTAGTCCCCATAAGAGGCATATTTGTCTCGCTTAGGGGAGTGGTATGCCTGGCCCATTCTACTCCTGTCATAAATATCACTGGGCCATCTAACAAAGGCCGGGCGTAACGCTTAGCACAGGAGTCATTGTCCAGAAATGTATTAGCGAACATTTCCGTCGTCTCTACAAAACGCACATAAGTTTTGGAGGCTTATCGAAAATGCGTCTCTGCCAGTGTGTTCTTACTTCTATGGCCTTTGTAGCATCCCCACAAAGCACTGACTGCAAGCGATCCAGCATCCTTCGCTTGAATGCGCCCGGCGCCAGTGCTTGGCCAGTTTGGTGCCGCTCACCGCCGCCAGGTGAGCTGATCGCGCACGGGGCTGGCTGAGCAGATCCCACACGGGGCTGGCTGCCCGGGCTCTCCAACACCGCTGGCTTGATGATGCCGTATGTACCGCGGAGCAGCAGCGCCGAGACCTCGGTCGGACCGCCCTGCCGGAACGGCTGCGGCGGCAGATGTGACGCACCGGGGCATATGTGACCTACGATGGCGGCGGCAGCAGTGGCGCACGGTGACGGCATGGACGCAGCGTACGGCGGCGGCAGCGGGGTACGGTCGCCGCTGCCGCTGCCGCCGTCTGCCGGCTGTCTAGACACGGCAGCACATGTGTCCGGAGGCGGCGGCGGCGGCAGCGGGGTACGGTCGCCGCTGCCGCTGCCGTCGTCTGCCGGCTGTCTAGACACGGCAGCACACGTGTCCGGAGGCGGCGGCGGCGGCGCGGCGACAGAAATAGGTGAACTCGGCGCGCCGCTGGTACACACTGCTGCTCCCTCCCTCCATACCTCTCTCCCTCCCGTCCCGACCTCCCTCGCTGATTCCCATCCCGCCAGTCCGCGGCCCAGGGGCGTTCCCAACGTCGCCGGCCACAGATCCACGGCTTACGACAGCGGCGTGGATTGAATGAAGTTCCTCGCCCCACGCGTCGTGTCGGGAGCGGCGGCGTACTGCGTTATGTGTCCTCTCTGGTCTGATCTGGTGGGATGATTGATGTATCTAGGTGAGGCTGGCGGACGGGTATTTGGTGTACGTGTCTCGGTGTTGTCTGATGAGGACGTGGCGGGCCGTGTGACGCGACTGACGAGGAGCGGGGACGCGGTGCCGGGGCGCTGTGCTATGTGTCGCCTCCCAGTGTCGTGTGGCGGTATGTCACGGCCCGCTGTGTTGTGTCTGTGTGTCACCACCCAGTGTCGTGTGCCGGTATGTCACGGCCCGCTGTGTTGTGTCTGTGTGTCACCACCCAGGGTGGTGTGCCGGTATGTCACGGCGCCGTCGCCGCGTCATTAGCCTGGCCGCCGACGCGACACGACATGCATACCGGCCGCCGCTGGTCGCCGTCTCTCACCGGGCTGCGGTCGACCGGCGCGACGCTGCTCTCCGCTGCCGCCGCCGCCGACACGCGTCCTCTCCGGGCTGACTCACTGCCGCCACCGCGCCGCCGCTACCGCCGCCAGGGGGCGGACAGTGGCGGCGGTGTGCTGCGGGGTGGCCGCTGTCCGCCCGCCTGGCAGCACGGCTGCTCCAGCTCTCGGCGCGACGCGGCGCTGAGAGAGCCAAGGAGAGAGCAAAGCGTCCCGCGGTGCGATCCGGCTTGTGGAGCGGTGACTCGGTGACCCGTCGGAGGACGGTGAGATGAGTCGGTGACCCGTCTGAGGACGATAGGATGGCCGCCAGGTGATCCGTCGGAGGACGATGTGATGGCCGCCAGGTGACCGAGGCAGCTGTGGCGCTTCTAAACCCTAAAGCACCACGGAGGACGGTTTCACGGTGTGTTCTTCTCGGGGCGGTGTCAGTTGTTCTGACACACTGGGCGGTGTCGGTCGGTGTCGGCCAGGTCACCAGGTGCGTCTTCTGGGAAGCGGTGCAGCCCAGCGCAGCGCGCGGTGCGGTGCGGTCCTTCAGAACTATACCACCCCGCCGGACGGCGCTCCACGAACCGGCTGACTCAGCGAGCTGGCACCGCCGCCCAGCTCTCTCCTCCCTCTCGGACGGTGAGCGTGCTCTTTGTGGTCGGTCACGGAACGACCGCCGCGCTGGCTGCCACGAGTCGGAGCAAAACAGGAGTCTGAGCGGGCAGGCCTGCTGCGCTCTCCTGTGTTAATCGGGATGTCCCGTCCTGTCCCGACCTGTCGAGATACGACCTGACCTGTCCGGATATGACCTGACCTGTCCGGATACGACCCGACTTGTCCGGTCCTTTCTCGACCGACCCTACCCGTGCGGTCCCGTCTGGACCCGTCCCGAGCTGTGTCGACCCGTGCTGATCCGTTCCGAACATACCCACCACGTTCTTCTCAGCCCGTGGCGATGTCCCGACCTGCCCTGCCCGCATCCGACCGAACATATCCTGATATTTCCCGATCCTTCCCGACCGGAGTGGCTGCGCTCCGATGGCCATTGGATGTCCCGGCCACTGATTCCCGACCCTTCCCGACTAGACATCATGCGCTCTTCTCGGAAAGTGGGATGTTTCGAACGGTTTTGACCATCCCCGATGCGTCCTGGTTGATTGGTACCAGTCACTTCCCGTCCCGACCCGACCCGCCCTGGCTGGACCCAAAGCCTCTCCCCAACCAGTGAGAATGTCCCGACTTGTCCCAACGGTACTGCCCCATCCTTCCCTTCCCGACCCTCCCTGACCCGCCCTGTTCTGACAGACACATTGCCTCTCCTCAACCGGTGGGGTGCCACGACAAACCGCCGGCGTTCCTCTCATAGCCCTCCATGCGGCCGGGTGTGTCAGTTTCTTCTGTTCCGCCTACGTGACCGTCTCCCCATTCAGCTGCCGGTGGTCAGCATTGGAAGGCGGCGGTTCAGTGTGGGTCAGCATTGGAAGGCGGCGGTTCAGCGTGGGTCAGCAGTGGAAGGCAGTGGGTCAGCGTGGGTCAGCAGTGGAAGGCGGCGCTACATCAAACAGGGAGACACCAGCGTTGCGCGGGCGGATACTGCCGCAGGGCTGGGTGCAGGTCACAGGGGCGATGCGTGCTGCCGCCGCCACCGCTCGGCCGGCCCACATGAATCACAGCCAGACGCGGGATCGATCGCTCCCCGTGCCGTCCCGGGGCCGGTCACGGTCGGCCGAGCAGGGGCCACCCCTGGCACCGGCAGGTCACTGCCGAGCTCTGCAACTTCCTACCGAACTGGAGTGGAGGTGTTTCTGCCCCGGGGGGACTGGAGTGTCATCTCGGCCTGAGTCCGCCTCTGGCTGTACCCGGGCACCTCACTGTTGTTCTCAGGCGGCTGGGTGGCGTGCTGCCGATACTGAGTGGGTCTGGTGTGCTCTGTGACACCGGCGACCTCAGCGCGCTGACGCCACCGGGCGGCTGTGCAGTGATGACCGCAGCCGTGGCAGGATACGGCAGAGATGGCTGGGGTCGGGCTGACGCGTTTTGGGGCTGACGCGTTTTGATCTCCCCGTAGCCGGCTCCGGTTGGCCAGTGGTGGCCAGCTGCGCTGCTCAGTGGCTGTGGCTGTGGCTGTACCGCTGACGGGACTGGCTGAGGCTGTAACCTGCGGCTCTGGTGGTCTGTGATTGTGACCTGTTGCTGTGATGCCCGTGGCTGTGAATGTGTTGTGTGGCCTGCGACTGTGAGAGTGACTGGCTGGCCTAGACCTGGACATGTGTTAACTGCCGTTTGTCTTGTCCGCGTCGGTGCCGGCCTATTGGCACCACTCTCCGCGAGGTCTTGGAACAGACCACCGACGTGTCACCGTCGGGTCGCCGCGGCCCGTGACGTGTCGCCGTGTCCCCGCCGCGGCCGGTGAAGGTCGGCGCGCGTCCTCGCCGAGCGGCGCCCGAACGTGTCAGCACGCCCGGCACGGTCGCCGGGCCCGCGGCGGTGTCGCGCACCAGCTGACGTCACGTGATCACGTCCCCTCCTCTCCGTGCCGTTCCGCTGCCCCCGGCCGTCGACACGGCGCCGGCACGTACTCCGGCCGTCTGGGCCGCAGACACGACACTACCAGCACCGCTGCCGGGCGGCCGCCGTGACCTCAGCGGCGCGCCGTGTGACCGGTGACGATGACGTCACTGCCAGCTCCGCCGTGCCGGCCGCTCGCCTGCGTTCTGACGAGCCAAGCGGCACGGCTGGCCGGACCGCCCCGCTCTGCCCGTCCGCTGGCCGCCGCTCCAGCCAGCCAGCCTGCCATCCAGCCAGGTTTTACGGCTTCCAGCGATGGCCGCGGGCGGCGGCGGCGGCGGCCGGCCGGCCGACCGGCTGTCGCCATTTTGTGGCGGTGGCGGCGCCGGTCGTGGCCGGGCCCACCTCGGCTCGGCTGCATTCCTGGCACCTCAGCCGGCCGTCCCTCGGCCGCGTTTCCGCGGCGGCTCGGTCTGCTCCGCGCGCCGCGGCGCCGCATGTTGCTAGGCTGGGGCTCCGGCGGCAGCGGCGGTGACGGTGGCGGTGGCGGTGGCGGCAGGCGGTGACGGTGGCGGTGGCGGCGGTGGCGGTGGCGGTCCGACCGTGACGGGCAGATCAGCTGACTCGTCGGCGGTGGTGAGCCGCGGTGTGGGGCGCGATGGTAAATGTGGCGGTCGGTCCAGGTAGATTGACGTGATTTATTCGCAGTTGGTGAAGCTCGTCCAGGAGGTAAAAGTTCGTTCATAGGTATCGAGCCAGCACCAGGCACGTAGCCAAAGGGGGCGGAGGCGGCCGCCCCCTCTGGAGGTCCGGTGGGCCCTTTTCTGCGTGCGCAGCGCGCCGAAAAGGGCCGACGAGACATCGCGAAGCGCGGTAAACGTCCACGCGAAGTCTGGTCTTAAAAGAGTTTAGAACACTTAAGAGTTTTTTAGGGCCACCGGGGCCTTTGGACGTTCACAAGAGCACTACGCATGTCAGAGGGGCCCCTGGACAAGCCGAAAGTGCCCCTGAGCGGGTCAGAGGGCCCCCTGAACACGTCGAATGAGCCCCTAGCCAGCACAGAGTGCCCCTGGGAAGGTCGTAGGGGCCCCTGGGCAGGTCGGAGGGCCCCTGGGCACTGGGCAGGACGAAAGGGTCCCTGAGCGGGTCAGAGGACCCCCTGAACACGTCGAATAGACCCCTAGCCAGCACAGAGGGCCACTGGGCAGGTCGTAAGGTCCCCTTGGCAGGTCGTAAGGGCCCCTTTGCGGGTCGGAGGGGCCCTGGGCAGGTTGGTGGGGCCCATGAGCACTGAGCAGGTTAGAGGGGCCCCTGAGCAGGCAGGTCGGGGGGGCCCCTGAGCAGGTCGGTAGGGCGAAAAAGCAGCCAGCGCAGTTCCTTACCAGGTCGAAAGGGCCCCTGAGCAGACTGGAAGGCCCCTAGCCTGACCAGAGGGCCCCTGAGTTCAAAGGGCCCCTGTGCAGGTCAGAGGGGCCCCTGACCAGACAGAAAGGGCCCTTGGACGGGTCAGGACCCATGAACATGTCAAATGGGCCCCTCACCAGTACGGAAGGAGCAGACATTTTCATCCGTTCTACTGGGCCCTTTTAACGCTCGGGAATGGGCCCTCTCGAGACGCCCCCACCCTCCTGGACGAAATCGTGGTTACGTGCCTGGCAGAGACCCTTTTGAGGCGCCGCCCTCGGACAAAATCCTGGCTACGTGCCTGGTTCATGGACCTCTCTGAGGGTCCTGAGGGTCCTGGTTCAATCCAACTCATCACAAGTTGAAGAAAAAAGGGTACATCACAAAATAAATGGCCGAAATCCGTACAATTTTTCATATCCATTTGGGGGAAGGCTTTCAACGCTCGGGAAGGGCCCTTTTGAGGCGCCGCTCCCTCCCCCTGGACGAAATCCTGGCTACGTAACTGACCAGCACACATGCTTCTTGTAAGTTCTTTAGCAGTCTCTTTCCGGAGCTGAGTTTTCAGTCCCAACCATGCAGACTTGCGTTTGTGATAATGGAACTGCTGCCTTGGAGACCACGCGCTTGCTCGTGATACTTTGGTGTTATTGTCCAGTTTCGCTGCTGGTGTCCGGCCACCGGCCCTCTCTGTTCTATGAGGAAATTGGCCACGGCCACGTCCACTCCCTTATGGCTGAACACATCGGAAGTCTCAGAGACTGCTTCAAGAAATAAGGGCGGGCGTGGGCAAAGATAAACTCCCAAACATGGCTCCCCGGGGCATGATAGCATTGACATTTTATACTCTCCGTCACTCAATAGGAGTGCGTGCGTGCGCGTGCGCAGCATGGCTCTGATCTTCCAACCTACTCGGTCATTCCCTTTAGAGACAAGCTTCACCTAACTTCAGCAGCTATTGTTAGACCAGAAACTCCTGAGCTTAGTGTGGAAGTTCGTGAACAAGTTACAACACAATACGAGATCCTGTTACAACACAAGACAAGCTCGCCACACATTTATTCATCTTTGTATTTTGGGCGGCATGTGACCTTAGTTGTCGGCCCGCCCTTAAACCCCAATCATCATCATCTTTGTATTCCAAGTTGAAACATGGACAGTCCTTGTGAAGGGTGGGATAAGCCACTAACCACTAGCCGAGCCAAGTCACAAATACATGCTTCAAAGGGTACAGACGTTGAGTCGGTGTCTGGATCGACAATGTGTTTCTCTTGTTCGTGGGTCTTTACGGACCTAGCAACAGCATAAGGTGACGTGCAAAGGATCAGAGATATTGGCTTATGACTGGGCGGATTCTCAAATAGACTTGTCACATCTCTCGGCCAAAACGGCTTCTCACTGTCGCTTACTGAGCTATTTTGGTATAATGTTTGTTTTGACAGATCTCTTAATTGGTTGATGAAGTGTCCAACCCCTACAAACAGAAGACGAGGCAATGTTAGAAGATGTCAGACAGCATCCACTCGTCATGTGGACTGCGCCTGGAAAAGGAGGAAGGAAAAGAACTTCTTCGGATATAAATAAGCACAAAGGTGTCCCTGCGTGCCATAAATCCGGGGCAGGGGCGTAGCTTCTCCAGACAAGTTTGGCGGGGCTGAGCTGGGAAAAATCGGCATCAAAATCCACAAAAATGCAGATTTCTCCCGGGATTTGACCCACTTCCTTGTCAAAGTTGGAGGGGGCGGGGCTTAAGCGCCTCCCCCCCCCCCCAGCTGAATGAGAAACTGCACCCCTGATCGGGGGATTTGTGGCGCCTGTAAGCACGAGTCGTCGTAAAACAAAACCGTTTCGCTATCATGGAACCGACACGTGATGGAACAGCTAACTAACACGGTCGGACCATGCTCCCCAGTCCCCACCCATTAACCATCTACGTCCTACTCATCGATCGTTTGTGGCACGGGTTACGACGTCTTTAAGCCCAAATCATCCGTTCGAAGCACGGTCGCAGACCTGTACCTCCTGTCGGTGCGTGGTACGTCTACTAACGCTGGTGTTACTATCCCTGCGCTGTTTCCGTGTGTCCGTCTAACGGCACTGTGGGCTCAAGTGACGTATACTGGCGCTATCTTCCGCTGCGCTGGGGAAGCCCGGCGCTGGCGTGCGTGACGTCAGTGGCGGCGGCGTGACGTGGGTGATGACCGGCGGCGGACCGAGCGGCGGCTACCTGCTGCTCCGCTGCTCTGCGTGCCGCCACCACCACCGTCTGTCTGGTGCTGCCCGGTCCCGACCACCGCGGCCGCGCTCTGCTGTCTGAGGTGTCGGGGGATGGACAGGCTGCTGAGTCCTGACTACCCCGGCAGCAGAGCGAGTCCCCGTCTCACAGCTCCAACCTCGGAGCGGCGTCAGCCTCAGATCCCCAGCTTCATAGCTAGCCTCAGCCTCAGAGCCTCAGCCTCAGCCTCAGAGCCTCAGCCTCAGCCTCAGCCTCAGCCTCAGACCGTCAGCCTCGGAGCGGCAGCGGCAGGGTCCAGATTTGATGAGCGGCAGGCGGTAACCGGGCGGCTCCTGATGACGTCACTGCAGCAGTGGCCGCGCCACCTTATACATACCTGGCGCTGGCGACCGGCCGCAAAAGGCGGCGGCAGGAGGCCGGGGTGGGCGGCGGCTGCAGTACGCCGCCGCCAGTCGGGGTGACCGGGGTACGTGAGGCTACTGATGGAGCGGGAGCTGTGACCACCAGTCTCAGTCACAGCTCGGCACACCGCAGCCACCTGCTGTAGCGGGCTGACTTTCCGGTGTAGCGGCCGGCTGTCTCTGCTGTCGCCGGGTCCGGCCTGTGTCTCCGGGTCCGGGTCCGGCTGACCGGCGGCCCGACGGACCGTGCGGCCGTGATGCACGTTTTCCTGGCGGCCGGGCCCCGCGTCCTGCTCTGTTGCCCAGCCGACAGCGAGCGATGCACGCGGCCGCCCGCCCGCCGCCCGTCTGCTGCTCTGTCCGTCTGACCGTTTACCGTCTGCACGCCGCCCTGGCTGTTAGTACCTGTTTGCCGGCGTGCCTCCGTGGCTTCCCGCCGGTTGGCGGTGCCCGGCGAGGAGGGGACCGAGTGCACTGGGCCCAATCTTACCAAGTGCCGTGATTGCACCCAATCCTACGGAATGCCGTAGTACACTACCTACGGTACACCCAATCTTACCAAATGCCGTAGTACCATGGATAAGAAATACCTCATCCATAGTATTTCTCATCCATGGTAGTACCTACGGCATATTGATACGCCGGCCTGCAAAGCTTCTAAAACCCGCAATCGAACCGGGGACAAGCTATTTCGACAATGAGCTTGGTCAATCAAATCGTCGTGGCTCCATAAGCGCGGCATTATGAACACTTCATTCACGGCATGCCGTACTTCCGCATGCACGGCACTTGGTAAGATTGGACCCTGGTGTGTGGCGCCAATCCCATCCCCAGGGTGCGCTCTTGTACCGTACACGGGACTGCTGTGTATGGTACAACACTGCCCGGGGTGGGCCTATGCTGGTGGCGCCCACTGGTCACTGTTGTATCATACACACACCTGACTCGCGTCACCCCCCCCGGGGGGTGGGCGTGCCCGTGCGCCTTCGTAAGTGGTGCCCCGGCCCTCGTTACGCCAGCTGATCGTGGCCTGTGGGTGGGGGTGGCTGTGGTGGATCAGTGGTCTGGTCGCTGGGCTCGTGTGTTGATCCCCAGTATAGGCCAGTGAGATTGCAGAGAGGATTTGACCTAGGGGTGAATGCAAGGAAGGTACTGCGAGCCCAGGCGCCTTATTCGTTTACATATAAGGATTCACTACTGGTTGTCGTCAGTGTAGATACGTGTGCAACCTACGCTAGAACTGGTTTGCTGGTGGGGGGGCTCTGCCTTACGGAGTGCGCACATAACGACAGTGCGACGTGCCATGTGCGATGGTCATATCTGAAATCAGCAGCTCTCCGGCATTGTGGAAACCAAGGGTGCGAGTGCGACATTCGTTCGGTAACTGCGTGCTCGCTGTTTGGTTTCCTTCCTTGTCTCTGCATTCGTTTTCCATCCAGTCGTGCGCTTAGTAAGCAGTACCCTGTCGTCACCACCTGTCGTCACCTGTCTCTGTGCTGCCGGACTGTCTGTTGTCTGTCGTGGCAGCGACTACAGCGGGGCTATTGAGACCTGTGCAGACCCGACAGTCGCCACGATTCGCCGGGGGTTAGTCACACGCGGCTGCGAACACGTCTGGAGTTCCCAGCCGTGCTGGCGGTGTGGGACGTGTCACCTATGATTACCGGTCGGACATGCGGCGGCTTGCCGGTGTATTGGTCCGTGAGAGTGTGGCATGCAGCTTCAGGCCGTCGTGGCTGTGCTCCTTATCACGCTGGTATGGACTCATTGACGTCGCTATGTCCGCCTGGGCCGCTGGGCGGCGGGAGGTTCACCTGCGGCGGGAGGTTCTCCTGGGTGAAGACAGTGCACGTGTCTCGCTCATCTCAGCACGGCAGTTAACGTGATCCACTGGACGGTCCCTGCCTGCTAGACAGTCTGGTGGCACCGGCTCTGACAGGGTCTCCACTCTGATCTGACCGCTGTCCACTCCAAGCCACCCCACACAGCGCCGCTGTGGAGTGGCCGTGGGTGTGGAGGGGACTCCCACCTCCGTGCGGCGTCGGCCACCTCTGCAGGCAGCGCCACGCAGTCAAGACGTCTCCGTGTCGAAATCGATGCATGGAAATTGTCAGCGGCTCATCTGCCGAGCGCTCTCATCGATTGCGATGCTGAGCTGCCTCGGTCGCCACCGCCGCCGCCGCCGCCGCCGCCGCCGCAACCGACGGGGATTATCCTCTCGGCGCACGGCCGACCTACGACTCGGGCGCCGGGACACCGATCACGATGCTGGCTGCGGTGTCACTCGGCTGGCGCGGTGACGCCGCCGCTGCTACGTTCGGGCCCCGGGCGTCACCAGTCTGTTTCGGTGGATACCACCGACCACGGACGCGTGGCTCGCGCGCGCTCTATCGACCTGGCGTTGATGGCGGAGGGGAGGGGTGGTTTAGCAACAGTTTGGTGCTCCACGCGCGGTGCCGACGCGTTAGCTGGGACCACTGTTTGAGCCGACGACGGCTGTCTGAGGCTCGATATTCACGCAGAAGCTGAGTACGTGGGGCTGGTTTTGCTGCTAAAATGACGCGATTGTTCAATGGGGTTTGTTATGGCTCATTCTTACTTGGAGAGAAGCTTGACTGGGTCCAGCGACTATCTTAGAGTTGGAATGAGCTGGCTGGTTTGTCGGCAGACGGGTGCCGGGTGTGGTGTACAGTGTACTGTAAAGGCTGTACTGAGTGGCAGTGTCCCGGCACGGGGCCTGACCGGAGGCCAGACCCGGTCATCAGCGACCCAGTGACCCTGTCGTGTGCCGGGCCGACCCGACATGAGAGTCTGCCGCCGCTCTTAAAGGGAATATAGCACCTTTAACATTAGTTTTTAACTGAGATAGCCAGATTGTCGGGGTGTGCTGAGAAACCCCAAATCGAATTTTTCCCTTCCAAAGCGCCCCTAGGTTGTTGAGTTTCAACGCAAAGACCGTTGGTCATAAGTGGTCATGTTTCACACCGTCACAAAGTCCCGTGACGTTTTCGAATACGTCATCAGTAGTTACTCCACAGTGTATTGGCCACTTTGCACTTCGCTTTTTGAACCGTCGCCCAGTAATTTCAGTTACCCGTTTGCGGTCCGCCGACCGCACCTGTTCCGACGGTCGGGTCAGGTCGCTCCGCACATCTGTGGTGTCAGTAAGTCGTGCTCCAGTCCCTACTGGCGCGAGCGAGCCCGGTAGACCCAGCCAGTCGCGTTTCACCCGCCTACCGGTGCTCCCATCGTGCAGGTGCCGGCACAGCAAGCTGTCACTGGGCGGGCCGCAAAGTTTGCGCCTGTTCTGATGGCCATGATCTCGTTTTAAGGTGAACGACATACACAATCGTTGTTTGTGACGGCAATGAGTTTGGTGTGACGTCACATGCTCAAAACATATTAAACTATTATCTTTTCGTACAAAGTTTCAAAAATTCTGACTTTTTTCGCAAAAATGAATGCCAGGACCGTAATCAGGGCACTCTTCTCCATCATTCTGCATACCTTTCCCAAGGTGCTATATTCCCTTTAACGGCTCGGCCACGGACTTGAACACTACGATCGGTGCAGCTGCTGCTCGACCGGCAGGTTTATAACGTAGTCAGTATAAATACATAGGGGTTGTGGATAAGAAAAGGTGTGGGTGAGATCATATGTGCTTATTCTTCGCAAATATATGACCCGAAATAGCCCATGCAGCTTGGGTGCACTTGGGTGCACGTGTAGTTTTTGGATTGAATTGGTCCCCAGTGAGTAGTGTTGTCATATCAGATGTTATCAAGACATTCCCACCACTAATTAATTAACACTCATGCAGCTTTGTTAATTAAGCTTGGTACACGATGTTAGATAACGTCATTTTAGTAAGCATATCACATTTTGAAGCCGTATTAGCGGTGTTAAATTGTTGATAGCCGTACCCTGACAGTCATGTGGCTGTGCTCATGACTGTCCTGCGGCTGTGACTTCTGTGACTGTAGCTTTGACTGTCCTGTGACTGTAACTCCTGTGGCTGTGACTCCTGTGGCTGTGACTTCTGTGTCTGTGACTTATGTGACTGTGACTGTGACTGTCCTGTGTCTGGTAACTGTCCTGTGGCTGTGGCCGTGACTGTCCTGTATATCTGTGTCATGTGTGTCTGTGGCCGTGCCGTGACTGTCCTGTATATATGTGTCCTATGTGTCTGTGGTCGCGGTGTTATGTCGTCCGGACGGCGCCGGCGCTAGCTGCATCGATCACACCGGTCGCAGTGGAGCTGCAGTGGAGCTGGGGACTGGAGAGTCTAGTGGGTCCTCCACTGAGAGGGGTCGCAGTGGAGCTGGAGACTGGAGAGTGTTCTCCACTGAGAGGGGTCGCAGTGGAGCTGGAGACTGGAGTGGGTTCTCCACTGAGAGGGGTCGCGGTGGAGCTGGAGACTGGAGTGGGTTCTCCACTGAGAGGGGTCGCAGTGGAGCTGGGGACTGGAGACCTAGTGGGTTCTCGCAGTGTAGAGGGGTCGTCAGTGGTGCCTGGGGCTGGATTGAGCGTTCTCCACTGAGAGCGGGCGCAGATGGAGCTGGGGACTGGAGAGCCTCAGTAGGCTTTTCGCCACTGAGAGGTGGCTGCAGTGAAACTGGGGACTGGAGGACCTATGTTGGGTTCTCCACTGAGAGGGGTCGCGTGGACTGGGGGCTGAGAGAGCCGTTTCCTCCACTGAGAGGGGCCGCAGTGGTTCACGTGGGAGATACTCTGGAAGAGCCTAGTAGGTTCTCCACTCGTATTGTAGGGGTCTGCTGAGTGGAGGATACTGGGGGTATGCTGGGGAGTAGCCTAGTGGGTTGGTGTTCTCGCTACTGAGCGAGGGGGTCGCTAATTTGTTGGGGCGATAGGACTGGGGATTTCGTCTTGGAGAGCACCTAGTTGGAGGTTCTCCACTGAGGAGGGGTCGCAGTGGGAGCTGGGACTGGAGACCCTAGTGGGTTCTCCACTGAGAGGGGTCGCAGTGGAGCTGGGGGCTGGAGAGCGTTCTCCACTGAGAGGGGCCGCAGTGGAGCTGGGGACTGGAGAGCCTAGTAGGGTTCTCCACTGAGAGGGGCCGCAGTGGAACTGGGGACTGGAGAGCAGGGCGGGTTCTCCACTGAGAGGGGCCGCAGTGGAGCTGGGGAATGGAGAGCGGGATGGGTTCTCCACTGAGAGGGGCCGCGGTGGGGCTGGAGACTCGAGAGGGTTCTTCACTGAGAGGGGTCGCAGTGGAGCTGTGGTCTGGAGAGCGCGGTGGGTTCTCCACTGAGCCGACGACGGCCCTAGTCTCACTGTGGCTGCAGTGTAGATGATGATACTTTGGAAACTAGAGACTCGATGTTAATCAACTTTTGAGTTGTGCGACTTCCTGAGCTTGCAGTCGCATGTCATGTCTTGTCGTTTGTTTCCCTTGCGCCCTGCGTTGATGAGCAGAAAAAAACGTTAAAATACGATTAACAGACGTTAAAATATCCAAATGATATTGTTTGATGTTTATGTTAGTTTAGCGTAATATAAACCATTGACACCCCATCGTGTGTTTCTACGCCGCCCCATGTACCGTGTCGGGCTGTGTTTTGTCCTGCAGCTCCTCTGCTTATGTTTGAAGCGTACGACTGAAAAACATGCACCGTGATTGCATGTTTATATCGGCCTCCCGAGCCGTACCGGGGATCGGGAGAGCTGGCTGGTCGCCACGAACCGGTCGGCCATGAGCGGCCGTTTACACCATGATGTATTGGCCGGCGATTAGATTGTCAACACGCTGTAATCGCTGCTCATCGCTTCAGAGGGCGGTGTTGGCCACGGCACTTACGATAGGCCTGTTGAATAACCGGGCATTTTATTGTTACCGGGCGGCCGTCGTCGAACGAATCAATCTCCATTGGACGACTGAGCGGGGCCGTGTGCGGCAGTCGGCACTGCGGCACTCATGCGCCAGTCGGGTGGGATCAGTATTCAGTACGGTGGAGGCGCTCTGCCGCCTTGGCCGCGGCTATCGGTCGTCCGGGCCGCCCCTTGGACACGTGGTGAGCAGACGGGGAGACGGGAGCGGTGGCGGTGGGGTGGGGTGCGGGGGGACTGAGGAGTGCGTGCCGTCGGGGCCGGGGCGTCAGACGCCGTCGGTGGTACGAGGCGCGTCGGTAGCGTGTGCTGGCGACCTGACGACCGACGGCGGCGGCGGCGGCGGCGGTGGTGGCGGTGGCGGCGGCGGTGGCGGTCACACGTCACTGGACGCCTCTGCACGGTCAGCCGTGACCGCCCGCCGCCCGCCGCCCGCCGCCCGGGCCGCTGCCGCCCGCCCGGGCTGCTCGGCCGCCGCCGTCCGGGGGCACACGTATGTGAACCGGCCCGACCCGCCGTATGATTGGCCGGTGTTTTTGCCTGCTGAAGGAGGAGCCTTGGCGGCCACGGCGACCGGAGAATTAACAAAAAGGGGTTGAAATGTGCGGGCGGGGTACGCGCGCGGTGAGCGTGGCGCATTCCAGGGAGGAGCTGCCGCGCCGCGGCTACAGTTGTAGACACTCTGCGGGGTTTACTGCGATTATGGCGCGTGCCATGCGTTATTATCGCCGCCTGATGATGAGCAGCGGTGGTGCGGTGGTGGGACATCATGTTGTTTTCAGCAGGGCACGTCTTCAAGTCTGTCTCGGAGCGGGTAAACAGTTCCCGTACATGGCCGTCCAGCTGGCACCATTGGCTCGGCCCACAGGACAGCTTACGTTTCCGATAGGGGAATTTGTACGCCGATTGTGGTGTTGACTCGCGCTATTCGGGCGAATTTGCCGCTATGTAAACCGAGATAGCAGTGTAGCTCTCCGACGCCCTCTCGGGACAGAGGGGATAAAAACACCAGGATTGAGAGGCCTGCCATTACCACACACCACCGAAAAGTCACAGGACTTTGAACGATCGCAAAATGATGCCCTCGCGCGCTTGTTATGGACAGGGAGGATTTAAATGGCGTAGCTAGACTGCGCTCTCGATGTACTAACTGATACGTAGTGTTTGATTTGTGCGTTTCTCTCGAGACGTATGCCGTCACGCCTGTACCGTGTGACGTCACATGCGCGCTGATAGGCGGCGTCTGTGTCGTGACGCTCACGCACGCACTCTGGATGACGTCACACACTTCCGGTCCCGTGTGACGCGGCGCCGCCGGATGTCGTGACGTCACAGAGACAGACAGAAGGCGTGGTCCTGCGGGAGCTCATGACTCGCTGGGTGTTGGTACGGTGTGTTCGTGGTATGCAGTCATGTCGGAGAGGCTCACCGTGCCCGGGCGATCCTGACCCCCGGTCGGCAGCATTGTTCAGACGATGAGAGCTGTGTGTGTTGGTATATTGCTCGTTTACGAATGAACAAACAACAACGCCATAGCCGTCAATGCAGGTGGTGTTTATGACCCGGCCTGGGTCCCGAGAGTGGCCAGGTATTGCGAGGTGTTCTGGTATAGACTACCCGAGAGTGGCCAGGTATTGCGAAGTGTTCTGGTATAGACTACTGATTTGTCGTCGGAGGTTATCTCAGGTGGTATCGAATGCGACAACGCCTAGCACGCGCGCTCGATCCAGACTCCAGTTCCCATTGCTCTCAAGTTTAAACCAGTGACAACCGGGGAAGTAGCTGATACCGTTTACACGCGTTCAGCGCGTACCATAACGTAGTTATTTGGTAATGGATTTACTCACTGACCACTGGACTACCTGAAAGACTGCGACATGTTGTCTCACGGTGTACGGTGAAGGGTTGTTGGTATTGTGATGGAGGTTCGATACTGGTGTCACTATGGGTAGTTTAGAGCAAGTTGGAGCAGCCCAGAGCAGCCGTGTGGGAGCCGCCACGGGAACGACCGGAGGAGTTTAGAGGAGGTATCAGCTGTTACGTCGAAGGTTGGGTATCTGTTGACATTAACAAAGGTATCAGCCGCGCCATAAATGTACTCCTCCGGCCTCCTCCGGTTGCTCTACCTCGATTTCGGGAGCAGGTTTGAGGAGATTAGAGGAGGTTTCGGGCGCAGCTGAATGAGCTTACTCGGAGCAGCCACGGGAACGACTGTAGGAGGTTAGAGGCGGTTAGAGGCAGTTGGAGGCGCGGGAGGAACAGACCCTATGACCACCAGTCGAGCGGTGATCGTCCTGCTCCTGTCCCTGTCCCGTCTGCAGCAGTGGTGGGGTGTCCCCGTACCCATCAGACTCTGTGCCGTCTCCGCTGCTCGCGTGGTGCGCGCAGCGTCCGCAGCAGTGGTGGGGTGTCCCTGTACCCATCAGACTCTGTGGCGTTGTCTGTCATAGCGCGTGGTGGCGACGCAAGCGTCTACGCTTCAGCAAGTGGTTGATCCTGGTACATACAGAAGGCTGGCGTGACTGCGTCTCGTGCTCGTTCAGTAGGCTGCGCGTTCACGTCTGCAGGGCAATGGTGGAGGGTGTCCCCGTGCACATAAAGAATTATCTGTGCACTGTCTCCGCGGCTCGCGTGGGTGCGTTCTCCACCGTCGTGCGCAGTGGTGGGGTGTCCCCGTGCATCATGAACTCTGTGCCGTCTCGACTGCGCTCGTTTCGTGGTTGCGCACAACGTCAATGCAACAGTGCGTGGGGTGTCCGTGCCATCAGATCTGTGCGTCTCCCGTTGCGGCGGTAGCGTGGTGCGAAACACCGGGTACTGCTAGCGTGGTGAGGTGGTCCCGTGCATCAGGACATCTGATGCCTGTCGTCCGCGGCTCGCGGGTTTGCGCACACACGTTTCTGCAGCAGAGTGGTGGGGTTGTCTCCGTGCCATTTTAGATCTACTTGTCGGTCTCACACGTGCTCGCGGTGGTGCGCGTAGGCGTGACTCATACCAATTCTTCTAGAGTAGATAAGCCGGAGCGGTCGCGTGACGCTTTGTTCTGCGATATTGATGCCAATTGGCAACAACACAAACGACACAATCACGTGTTGCCGTGTGTGGTAGAATGTGTAGCTGCGCGGTGTGGGCTCACGGGCCACGTGGTGTGCATCCGTGATATGCGGCGGGGCTGACTCTGGGGCTGTACCGGCAGGTGTTAAGCCGAGCTCACTGGCGGCGCGGCCCCAGGAGCAGCCAGCCGGGAGTGTCAAGACAGAGGACGGTGTGCCGCCGCCGCCCCCGCCCCCGCCGGTGGCGACCCAGCAGCAGCAGCAGCAGCAGCAGCAAGGTGGCCCGACCGATTTTGGCTCTGGTCAGTAGTGGTGCGCTGCGGCCGGAGTTGGTGCTCGAAACGCTACGAGGCCGCCGTCGATACCGCCGAGTTAATGCGCTTTATTTATATTTTGTTTTGTTTTATCGGTGTGCTCTTGAAATGCGTCTATCGTCTTTGCCAAGTCGAGATGAGGGCAGGTGAGGTAAATGAGTCCAGAATGGCCCCACTGCTGGCTTCCACCTGCTGGTGGACCAGCGGTGTACTCTAGAGCTGTCTCCAGTGAACACAGAGGAAAGTTACTCTGGGTGTCACAACCCCGCTGTAGCGGCGGACTTAAACCCCAAACACACGAGGAGAGTTGCTCCTATCGCCCACTGAGATGCATTTAGAGGACTAGGTAGGACTTGACGCGTTTCAGCAGTGTATGAATCACACGTAGGCCGTGCCGCCCCACCCCTGCCTGTGCAGGTGTTACGGCTCGGCCGGGCCAGGTGCGCCCCTGCCTTGTCCGTCAGACGATCCTTTCCCACCACGACACCAGGTGTTCCGACCGTGGCGTGCATGCGTCTGCTCGACACGTGTTCCTACATCAGGAGTGGCTTTGTCATGATTCTGTCATTAGAGACGCTGTCACTATAGGGACAACAGGACAGGAAAGGTGACAGTATACTAGGACTTGTTTTAGAGTTGCGATCAGGATTGCTTGCTGGTCTTATGACCGTCATGACCTTTAGGGCCTCTTGTTGCAGCCCAAGCTGTGATTAATACAGACCGATGTGACCCCAGCTCCCTCTATTCCCTCTGTCTTCCCTCGTTGTTGTCTTCCCTCGTTGTTGTCTTCCCTCCGTTGTTGTCTTCCCTCCGTTGTTGTCTTCTCTCCGTTGTTGTCTTCCCTCCGTTGTTGTCTTCCCTCCGTTGTCGCTCTGCTGACCGCCTTCTGTTCCTCCGACAGAGTCAACGCTGCCGCTGCCGCCGGCAACAAGCGGCGTGTCGGCGGGGGCGGGGGCGGCTGGCGGCGCGCCGGCCGCCCAGCCGCTGCCGTCGAGCGTCATCAACAAGCAGCCGATGACGGCGGACGCGCAGTACATGCAGCAGCAGAGCCACATCTTCGTGTTCAGCACGCAGCTGGCCAACAAGGCGTACGAGGCGGTGGTGCTTCAGAGTCAGTACCCGACCATCATCGCCTACCACTGCTCGCAGCCCGGCACCAAGAAGTACCTGGACGTGAGTTTGGCAGTGCTCTGCCGGGGGGGGGGGGGCAGCAGTGGGGCTGTCGTGGAGCTGTTGTGGAGTCTGGCGTGTGTGTTTGGTGGGTGGGGAAAAGGATGGTATCCCAAGGACAGTGTGCTTTTGGTGACCAGGCGCCTCCTGAGCCTCCGAAGTTAAGCAATGTAATGATGCACCCTCCTGCCTTATAGAGGGAATGCAAGACTCAAGAACATGCTCAGTTGACGGGGTATTGGGGGCATGTGAAGCGTGTAAAACTTAAGTTGAGTCTCCGTTCTCGTTTTCTGTGTCTGTGAAATGTTCACTTGGTTGGAATGGTCGTAGTATCAATTACCCGGTACTTAGCGCTCTCGCTTCCGGTCATTGGGATTTCCACTGCAGAAGTTTTGGGACGGAAAGCTGCTCAGTTTGTGCGACTTATTGGCCGGCACTGGCATAGAAACCGTTAACGGCCTTCAAGGTGGAAAACACGCCGGGTCGTTCAGTTATTGGAAAATTGTGTTCATATTCGTCGGGTTATTATCAACAGGCAGTCATAGGACCCAAATGGAACCGGACACACTGGGACGCACATTTCAGTTGTTCGGAATCGTCCGGCATCTCACTTTCCCTGTCTGTATAGCTCATCTCGCTCCGCTGCTCGCTGTACTCTTCACTGACGCCTTGTTTCGCCCCCAGCGGAATCCGCTCAAGATGAGCCAGTTCAGTCGGGGCGGCGTTCAGGCTCCTCCGGGGATGTACAATAACAAGCGGCCGGCCGGCGGCAGCCGCGGGATTACCCAGCCGGGGCCGCCCATGCCGCCCGACTTCGCCGCGCCGAACGCCATGGGAGGACCGGGCGGACCGCCCATGTCCATGGCGGGGCCTGGTGGACCGCCCATGTCCATGGCGGGGCCCGGTGGACCGCCCATGTCCATGGCGGGACCTGGGGGACCGCCAATGTCCATGGCGGGACCTGGAGGACCGCCAATGTCCATGGCGGGACCCGGTGGACCGCCCATGTCCATGGCGGGACCAGGGCCTGGCGGTCCGCCCATGTCCATGGCGGGACCAGGGCCTGGCGGGCCTCCGATGTCGATGGCGGGCCCGGGAGGACCCGGCATGCCAGGACCTTACTACGGCATGGTAGGCATGATTCAGGCAACTGTGATGGACATGTTGTCGAATTGCAGTAATCCTTCACTGTGTCAAACGCTTTTGAGTTGAGGCGCCCCTAAGCCCTAATCATATCATCATCATTGTCATGTATTGTGTCGCTGCTCTACCTAGCCCGGACACTTGGACTGCTTTTGCGTACCCATCGTAACCACCTTGAACTGCTTCGAACCAATACCTGGTTCTGTCTCAGCCAATGTGTAACAACTCCGTCACGTTGCGTGGCTGTGTGCCATCGTCGGCTCGCCGTCTCGCCGTCGCTCAAAGCGTCGCTCTGTGTCTGACTCGCGCCGCGTCTGACTCTCGCGCTGCGTCTGACTCTCGTGCCGCGTCTGACTCTCGTGCCGCGTCTGACCTCCCTCCCCCGTCGCCAGGCGAGTTCGTCCGGGCCGATGATGACCTCTATGTCCGGCGGCCTGAACATGATGACGTCGCCCGCCATGCGCTTCTCCACCGCCTCGTCGATGCCGTACCCTGGCGGCGGCGGCGGCCCTGGCTTCGGCGGGGGCGGCGCCACCGGCGAGGACGGCCGTCCGCTGACCTCCGTCCAGCGGCTACCCGACGAAGATCTGACGCCCGAGCAGCGCCACCACCGCGCCTCACAGCTGGCCACGCTCAAACGCATCGGCGAGATGCTCCTACCAGACCAGCAGCGGCCGCCGGGAAGTCCACTGGCAGGAGTGCCGGGAGGAGCCGCGCCCGGCGCACCGCCCACCCAGCCGGGAAACAGCTGCCAGATGCCCGGCGGACCCATGCCCAACGGACCGATGCCGATGGGAGGCCCCGGCGGCCCTGGAGGGCCCGGTGGCATGAACGGCCCCATGGGAGGCCCTGGCGGCCCCGGAGGCATGAACGGGCCTATGGGAGGTCCTGGCGGCCCCGGCGGCATGAACGGGCCTATGGGAGGTCCTGGCGGCCCCGGCAGCATGAACGGGCCCATGGGAGGTCCCGGAGGTCCCGGCGGCCACGGCATGAACGGGCCCATGGGAGGCCCTGGCGGCCACGGTATGAACGGACCCATGGGAGGTCCCGGCGGCCACGGCATGAACGGACCTATGGGCGGCGGCGGCATGATAATGGGACCCAATGGACCGATGATGGCCAACAACGGCATGGGCCCTGGTGGTGGACCGATGGGACCGATGGGCCCCGGCGGGCCTATGATGGGCCCGCAGGGGCCTATGGGACCGGGGATGATGGGCCCGATGGGTCCCGGCGGCCCGATGGACCCGCGACTGATGGCCCAGCAGCACCGGATGATGGGTCCCGGCGGCCCGCCCACCTCGATGGCAGCGCAGATGGAGTGGCAGCGGTTGCAGAGTGAATTCTACGACGAGCGCCGGCGAAAAGGCATGATTAATATGGGCCCTGGTGGCATGCCCATGGGCCCGCAAGGCCCCGGCGGCATGCCCATGGGCATGCAAAGTCCCGGCATGCCTATGGGCCCACAAGGCCCCGGCGGGCCAATGGGTCACCATGGCCCCGGCGGTCCGATGGGTCCCCAGGGCCCCGGCGGCCCAATGGGTCCTCAGGGCCCTGGCGGCCAGATGGGTCCCCATGGCCCCGGTGGCCAGATGGGTCCCCAGGGCCCGAGCAGCCCAATGTGCGGACAGGTGCCGGGCGGCGCCATGCACCCAGGCATGCGGATGATGATGATGCCGAACCGGATGCAGGGCCCGCCGCCGCCGTACCCGCAGAGCCAGCCGCGGCACGGTGTGCCCGGCGCGCTGTCTAGTCCCAACCCGAGCTCCAGCTCGCCAACCACCTCGCTGCCGCGCAGCTCACCGCGGCTCGGCTCGCCGGCCGTCTGCCCGCGCCTGCCGACCCCCGGGCCGTCACCACACTCGCTGGCCGGCACGGCGGCGCCCTCGCCGCGGCCTGTACCGTCACCGTCGCCTCGCCACTTCAGCAACCCGGGCACGCCGGCATCGGTGGCGTCCCCGGCGCCGGGCGCGGCCGGCCGCGTGCCGGCGCCCGAGTTCACCCCGCCGCAGAGTCATCCGCCCGTCTGTCTACCGGGGAGCATGTCGCCGGCGGCACCGGCGCCGGCCGCCGCGCCGCCGCCGCCCTCAATGCACCACCAGCAGCCCGGTGAGTGGGAACAGGGGGGACAGGAGGAGCCGGGCGGGACGGCACAGGCTTGGCACCCACCGGTGTGTTGGGAGGGGACGGAGGGTGTCAAGTCTGAGTATAGGCCAGTAATTGTGTCGTGTCTTGTCATGTCTTAGGCCGGCCGCACACTGGGCCATTCGGCCGCGATTCTTTCGCGGACGCATTCCAGGGATTGGACCACTCATCCAAATTTTGTCATCTGGGTGTCGTACCGCAACTCCCAACTAAGTGAATTGCGTTAAACAGGATTTGTTTGTCCGTGTTGTGTTTTGGCCGTGTCGCCGGTGGAGTCGTGTCGTGGCGATATCGCGGCCGAATCAGGCGCAGTGTGCGGCCGGCTTTAGTGTTGTTGATCGGGCTCGCTCAGCTAGCATTGCTCTGCGATTGTCGCTTCCATAAACAGCGGGCGGAACATGCGACACGCCACTCTAAGTATTATAGGAAGCCCCCGACGGCTTGGCCTTCGATTTATTCCTGTTTAGTAATGTGCTTAGCAAAACCGATTTACCTCCCACAAACCGAATCGCAAGGAAAATTGGGCATTCTGGTCGCGGAGGAATCTCAATTAAACGGATAGCTGATTGGGTTCTTCCAGGTTATGCATTTCCACAACTGCCTGCTGACGTCAGTAAGCAACTGAAGCTAATTGCCACTTTTTTCCTTAGCACTTGCAGGCATTGTGCCGACTGCTGATCCAATCGCCTGTTGCTTCCACGAATCGCACACAAGGAATACGGATACTGCTGTGTTGCTGGTGCACCAGAACCGTGTGCGCCAGCTCGCAAACCATAGCGAATCGGCTTTTCTTGCGCTCAGACGATTACCCGTATGACGAGACACTGGGCATCTTGTTAGCTGCAGATCCTGTTCGCCCCGTAGTACCTCGTAACAAGCGCCACTGACTCCTCTGGTAACAAGCACCACTGACTCCTGTATTGCGTCTTTCCGGCCTATTTGCTAGACGATGGTGAACAGATGGGGAAAACGCAGAGAGACCTGCTAGTTAGCGTGTGTTGGTAGAAGTCAATACTGCGCTGGTCGATACCATGAAGAACGGGGCGTGATTCTTCTCTACCAGTGGTTGACAGTAATCTAGCCATCGAATGGTTGTCGTAACGGGTGCATAGCTTTGTATTACTGTTGACTTGCACTAATTGCTGGCCAAAGGTGGTTACGAACAAAGTGGATTTGCCTCGAAGAGGAAGATCCACATGACGTCTTTGTTTCGAAACATGTAAAATTTAACAGGCTTCCTTCGCGTATATGTTTTGCGATATTCTTTGAGAACCGGAATGTTGCTGTTTTGGCCTACTCTTGTAACTAAGCAATGTTATTTTTGGGTTTATTCCTGACTGCGGCGGATCTTGGTGAAGGGCTTTCCTAGCCATTTGGTGTACTATGCGCAATGTGTCACCTGTTCGCAAAGTTCTCGCTTCAAAATTGATAGACGTGCCAGCTTCAGAAGGAAGAACAACTATTTCTCCTAAACAAGGAGAAACTAAACAAGCAAACAATGAAAATTTCAACAATTTGAGCGGCTTTGGACAGCTGGGGCATTCCAGGACAGATCGACAAGCGAAAACCCCAAAATAACACCCTACATCTGCGATTTTCGATAAAAAACTCCGTTACAGGGGTTATCGGGGGCGCTGAATCGCGCTGTGCAAGTTTCAGTTTTGATTGGGAAGTTAACGGGGCTGCTGAGTTATAAGCCTTCCGGCAATCCTTCGGCGAGGACACCTTGCATGCTTAGCCAATACCAATAACTCCATATCAAAATTATCAATGCTAGAAAACCATTACATTTTCTTGAATGGGCAATAAAGTAAGGAACATTTTTCCAGGGACACAGTTTTCGAGATCGAAAACGACTTTTACCTCTGTTCGGACCTGGACCTTGACCTTCAAACGAGCGCAGTGAAAATAATGTATTGTTTTATATTTTTACGTATTATTCTGTAAGAATGTTTTCGCACAGGATCACAGATGGAGGGCGTTTTCTATAAAGTACTTTTTTAATTGCTCAAGAAAAACTCGTTTTTCTCCTTCACCACATAAAAATGATAATTGTTTTCCCCCCCCATTGGGATGGCTTTGGAATGCGGCTAGGTGTCACCAAAAAGGTTTTAGACGGCAATATAAGCAACTTCGAGATTAAGTTGAGTGAATGTATTGAATTTACCTCAGTGTGAAAAAATGTTGCTCAAGTGACCCTGCAAGGTCAGCTGAAGGTCATCTGAGGTTACCAGCATCATTTTACCACAAACTCTTAATATAATATAGATAGGAAAACTTGAAAACTACACCAATGTGTTTTTGTTTCATCGATTCGCGGTCGCCAGATATGCAGCATGGCCTTCCTGGATTCACCAAATGACCTTGACCAAGGTCCAAAATTTGAAGTTGACCAAGAAAGGTCACCACTGAATTTGTTCGAAGCGCCTTTTGACGAGACGAACCACGTGGTGTTAAATTATACTCTATGTCTTATATATATATCCGAAACTTATTCAACGACATGTTGAAGTGTCGTGTTGCCTAGGTAAAACAGGTTTTGCGTGCATAACTTGATTTTATAAAAACATATGAGGCAAAACTGTCACCACCATACGTGTTTGTCTTTTCAAGGGCGCTTCGAAATATGTACTGGGACCTGGCTTAAGCAAATGCCATAATTGAACCTTTGGACGCTTTGAAAATAAACATAACCTGGGTATTGGTGGGCCCCTGTAGGTTCATGTAATTGCATATCGGAGACGTGCAATCGACGATACAAAACACAGCTATTTTCGAGTCTATTTCACTCCTCTATCTACATTTATCCCCCGCCGGGCCGGGGATGTTTAACACCCCCCCCCTCAGGTTTGTCCTGGATATCGTGGAAAAACGGCGGCCGCGAGCGCCGCCAAATTTTCAGTAGCCTGTTCTGATCATCTTTTGTACAGCTTTCAAAAAAGTTTTAGGCAATAGTCATGTCCAGTCAGGGTCCCACCAGGGGCTAGGTCAAATGACCCCACCTCCTAAAAGTTTTCGGTTCCACCAAAGCCACAAGTTTTTAAGCAGATTCGGTTTCGTACTTACAGGGTTTCATAAGAGCATGACTATCAAAGTTGGATATCTCGGATTTTTCGATATCGGTGACTAAGGTCAGGTCAATTTCCTGACCTCCCCATTATAAGTCCAATGGGAAAATAAGAACAGATATGCTTCTTATTCTGAAAGTATGCATTGGATCAGGCTAATTCTTTCATAATCATGCTATTTTAGCTCATTCTAAATGATCAAGGTGAAATTGTTGCTCAGTGATCTCTACTAGGTCATCTGAGGTCATCTGAGGTCATCAGCAAATGATTTGCTAATAACTCTTGATAGAAAAGAGATAGAGACGATTAGTTGACACCAATGTGTTCGTCTATCCTAGCCGCGTTGCCCCATATGCAACATGACCTACCTGGGTCACCAAATGACCTTGACCTGAGGTCAAATTTTTGAAGTTGACCTTACGAGGCATCATGTATATGTTTCAAAGGTCTTTGACGAGAAGGAACACGCATAGTGTTAAAAATCATTCTATGTGTCAGTTTTTAGATAAAATGCCTATTCAGGAAACATATTTTACCAAAAACTGCCATTTTTGACATTTAGACCTCTGGAGCCTAAACTATTGATCTGAGCTCAAATTTGAGGACATAGGTGCGATTGCAAATTCAAATATCTATATAATGCTTCTTTACTAATTTACTCCTAGCTATCATAGTTTCCGAGATATTTGGGGATATCTGGAGCTATTTCTAATCTGAAAATTTTGAGGAAAATTGACCTTTGGATGACTTCGGTGACTCTATATTTGACCTGAGAATTTTTTACCGAAATAAGTTTCCAAATCCCTTTGACGAGCTACTCGAACGGTACTTTTGGTTTTATGTCTAGGTCCCATAGGAGCGAGTTTAGAAGGGGGGGTGTCGAAAACACACCCCCCCGCCCGAGGAAGGTGGCGGCCGAGCACCGGCCCGGCGCGGATGTCAGAGTGTGGCAATAATGGGCTAGTGAAACCCTCAGATGACCTCAGGTGACCTTGCAGAGGTCACCTGCAAACGACGACGCTGGGTAAATCAATAAATTCACCTCAACTTAAACCTCGAAGTGCTTATATTTGCAAACCTGGAACCCCTTCGTGTGGCAACATAAAACCGCATTCCAGTGCCATCATTGGGACAAAAAATTAATCATTTTGTGGTGGTGAAAGGAGAAAAACGGAGTTTAATTTGAGGAAAAAAGCACATTTATAGAAAACACCCATCTCCAAATTTTTATATTGGTGCAAAGACAGCTTAATGAGAAGTAATTATAAAAATATTAAAACAACATTAGCACTGGCTCGTTGAAGTCAGGTCAGGCTCACCAGAGGTCAAAGGTCATTTAATCAGGAAATCAAACACAAAAGATAAAAGCTGGGCCTGGAATAATAGTTCTTACTTTCATTGCATTCAGAAAAATGTATGGTTTTCTAGGAATTTGGGATAATTTGTTATGGAGTTTTGGGGCTAATTGGCTAAAGCCATACCAAGGTGTCCTCACGAAAAATGCCGGAGGGGCTATAACTCCAGCAGCTGTAACTCTAATTCAAGCAACACTGCACAGCGCAATTCAGCGCCCCAGATAACCCATACAACGAACTTTTATCGAAATCTGAGTTGTAGGGTGTTATGCCTTGGTCGATCTGTCCTGGAATGCCCCAGTTGCCTTTTGGTCTTGCGTGTCGATTGCGCTCAGGAAAAGTCCTGTCCTTGTGGGTTAGAACGTTAATTCAGTATCTGTTAGAATTGTTAGATGATGTTTATATACATGCTGGTGATCATGTCGCGCATTGCGTTATATTTTAGTGATGACGGGCGCGGAATTTTCCGTGCTTTCTTGGCATAGACATTACCTGTCTACCAGACCCTGGCCATCTTCGTTGCTTCCCATCCCACTGAACTATTTCTTGCACTGCATTCTTTCAACTAGAAAGAGTCATATGAGCTGAGCGGTTTACCATATCATATTACCAGGAACTGGCTGACTCGGGGAACATAACGAATGGCGGGTTTGTGGTGTGGACGTGTTCGAAAGATCTGCGTGTTGCTTCGAGAACTATCAGCCTGGAGAAGACGCTAGTTTGTGTTGAGTCACTTGAGTCCGTAATTGTAAGACGTTTCTTTCGTCAACACCATCAGGCAGGGTTGGAAAAAACGGGTTTTTCATCAAAACCCACTGGGGAGTGTTTTTTGTGGGTTTATGTGTGTGTTTTTTTCACCCGCTCTTTGCCATGCGATACATGCTGGAATGTCCCAATTTGGAAACTTTTAAGCATGAAACATCCTTAGAAAGGGTGTTGCGTGCAACGAAACAAAATACTGCTTCCTAGATCACCACGATGAAATTTAACAGGCCAAATATCGCATCTCTTTGGTCAGCAGAGGTGGGAGTTCAACGGACGACGTTGTTCCTTAAGAAGAGTTGGGAGTCTGATAAGTGGAATGAGAGGAAATGCAGCATTGTTTGCCTTTTACTCATCTTAAGTCTGGAAACAAAACACATCAAACTCAATGATGCACCAATCATCTTTGTTTAAAAAAAAAACGTCGGGAACTTGCTCAATACCATTTTGATGAAAACCCCCGAGGTGGGTTTTGTATTTAATTTACCCACAAAAAAACGGGTAGTGGGATTTGGGTAGTGCCAACCCTGCCATCAGGTCGTGATCGCTTAGGAAGTATGTCTGTTCAGCTTTCAACAAACTCAGGGATAGTATACAGCACTCTACTATAGACATTCTTGCAAATTGCAATGTATTTCCATCTTTTTAGGGGGGTATTACTCTAGCATATGCAGATTCTGTTGTAGCTGCTGTCGTGTCGGTTCTTCTTCTATCACTGCGTCACCATCATGGTGACGCAGTCGCAGTCACACCAACCACTTTGTATGTGGTTGGTGTGGAAAATCCACACCAACTTATTGTAGGAGAGATACAATTTTGATAATCAAATGAGCGGTTTAGCGCCTGCGTGTAAATTTAGACTGTCCTTTTCCTTATAACCACTCATTTTTGCACCATTTAAAAGACGAGTCGACGGAATTCGGGAAGTCATAAGAAAAACCAGAGCCTGTGTGTGCCTGCTACCAGTCCACACCAACATTGAAATATTGTAAAATTCCCGTTCTCAAAGAACGAAAATCTCACCCTTGGCCACCATGAGCGCCATATGACCTCAACCGTCACATCGCCGTTAAACCCGAAAACAGCACCGCGTTGTGTCACCTGCTGGGAGGTTGATGACAGTCGTCTCAGCATCTATATGCTCACACCCTGCCCAGCGGTATGTTGACAGTTGGCGCCCTTTCAGGTGACATGTTCGGTCGGCCGGGCGTCAACCAGAACTTCCCGCCGAACCCGCTGGCCAACGAAGCCAACCTGATGCCTGTGCCTTCACCTCAGCAAATACAGTACATTAACAACTTCGAGGGTCAGGAGCTGACCATCCACAAGCAGGCCAACACCGGTCTGCGGGACGGTGCCGACATCAGGCCACCATCGTAAGTGGCGCTTCTCTCTTCTCTTTTACACCTGACACGGCGGCGTGTTCAGTGTTTGTGTTTAGTGTTGTGTTGCCGTGCTCGTGTGTTTCTGCTAGCGTTTCTGATTGATCAGCTGCAGTGCTGGCGGCTGTGTCGTGTGTTTGGTGGGGCGCTGTGGACTTGCTGTGGACCGCGGCTGAGATTAGAGGGAAGTGGCGCCACCTATAGTGTCAGTCAGTGTCCCCAAATTGGTAGATTTGAGTGGGAAATGACGCCTAAATGTTAATAGTTTTCCACTTTCACTCCCCATTTTAGGAATTAATTTTCAATTTCCAGATTATGTAATTTGATATCCATTCTGACATAAATATTGACCAAAAATACATGATTTCAACTAAAACTACTGCTATTCAGATCAATATTGTACGATTGTCTCCATATAGTTGTCCACTCTCATGGTCTTTTTGGCTCAAATTTTACAATCTGACACCAAAATCAAAAATGTAATTTTGGGATACTGGTGTCGGTCGATTATATTGTACTATCTCTCAGGTGTTGCTCCATGCAGCCTTGCTTCCTGGATGGTTTGGGCACAAATGAACCCGAGGAGATTTAACCATTTGTCCGAAAACACGGAAATGTATACCAGTACCGCGTTATGTCATTGGTTACAACGAACAGTTGTTACGTGTGTTGTCTGTTTGTCCATTGCGTATGTTCAGCACTATTATATCTGTGACGGCCTCTCAACTGAATAATCGGCTTCTGTGCCGTCGATTGGCATACCGTGTTTGTCCTTTTTGCCTGATGAGTTTTGTTGTCATGTCGCTGCCCTGTGTCTCTGCCACTGTCTGCTGTCTCTGCCACTGTCTGCTGTCTCTGCCACTGTCTGCTGTCTCTGCCACTGTCTGCTGTGTCTCTACCACTGTCCGCTGTCTCTGCCGCTGCGTCTCTGCCACTGTCCGCTGTGTCTCTACCAGTGACTGTCCGCTGCGTCTCTGCCGCTGTGTCTCTGTCCCTGTCCGCTGTGTCTCTGTCCCTGTCCGCTGTGTCTCTGTCCCTGTCCGCTGTCTCTGCCACTGTCCGCTGTCTCTGCCACTGTCCGCTGTGTCTCTGTCCACTGTCCGCTGTGTCTCTGCCACTGTCCGCTGTGTCTCTGTCCCTGTCCGCTGTGTCTCTGCCACTGTCCGCTGTGTCTCTGTCCCTGTCCGTCTGTGTCTCTGTCTGCTGTGTCTCTGTCCCTGTCTGCTGTCTCTGCCACTGTCCGCTGTGTCTCTGCCACTGTCCGCTATCTCTACCACTGTCTGCTGTGTCTCTGCCACTGTCCGCTGTGTCTCTGTCCCTGTCCGCTGTCTCTGCCACTGTCCGCTGTGTGGGACTCGCAGAGGGCGGTCCTGCGACTGCCAGGGCCGCCTCTGTCGTGCCATTGAAAGTTAGTACCGCTAGATGGCGCTGCGCTCGCCCTGCCAAACCCAGCTGCTGACTGGTGCCCCTCTGTTGCAGCGTGCCTTCCACTTCAGTGGCGGAGCTAACCGGCGGTCCGTCGGCGGCGGTGGACGCACAGCTGGCACGCACCGGGCCGGCCACTCCGCTGACACCCTCTGCCTCCGAGCCGACGCTGCGGCCACCCCTGACCCCTGGTGGTGGCGGCGGTGACCGGTTCTCTGCGCCCAGCCCGCAGATGGCCGGCCCGCTGACACCCTGCAATCTGGACAACAAGGTGCGGTTCCCGGGCCCCAGTCCTGGCGGGCCGCGGACACCCGGCGACGCCCGGTTCGCGGCACCCAGTCCAAAGCCAGCCTGCGGTGGAGGACCCGGCGGCGGCGGGATGGACCCGATGCAGCGGTATGGCGGGCCGGGCTCTGTGGGCCCGCCCGGCTCTGTCGGAGGACCGGGATCAGTCGGCCGGCCCGGCTCGGTGCCGCCCGGACCTATGTCGGGCGGTCACCCGTCCGGACCGCCTGGCACGCCTACCTCTGTGACTGGGGGCGTCTTCCCGGGCGCGCCGTCTCCAGCCGGCATGACGGCGCACATGGGCGGCCATGGCGGGCCGATGGGCGGCCATGGAGGACCGATGCCGTGCGGACCCGGCGGCCCGATGCCTGGAGGACCGGGCCGGCCAATGGGAGTGCCGATGGGCCCCATGTCAGGCGGCCACATGTCCGGCCCTATGATGATGGGCCCCGGCGGGCCGCGCATGCCCTACTCGGACATGATGCCGGGCCGCATGCCGGCCGACCGCGACATGCCCATCAACCACGCGCACATGCCGCTCAACCCGCAGCAGGCACCCATCTCGATGGCCGAGGGCAAGATGTTCGACCCGATCTCGTCGATGGTGCAGATGTCACAGCAGCTGACGGGCGGCGCCGGCGGCGGCGGCAGCGGCAGCGGCGGCGGCGCCAGTCCGGTCACCAGTGGACCCCCCTCCGGCGGCGGCACCAGCAGCGCCAACAACTTCCTCTCGGGCGGCATGGTGGAAAGCGGGCCTGGCATGGCGCCAGCGTCGGCGGGGGGCGGCCGCGCTCCCGTCGGCCCCAGCTCCGGGCCCATGGTATCCATGGCACCCTGTACCGTCCACCAGCCGGAATCGTCACCCAAGCCGGGCATGGTGCGCGGCATGGCCATGGCGCACGGCCAGCAGTTCATGGGAGGCCCCGGCGGCCCTGGAGGACCGGGGCCGGGCATGATGCCGCGCATGATGGGCCCCGGTGGGCCGATGATGGGCCCCGGTCGGCCGGTGGGCCCCGGCCAGCCGGGCCCCTACAGCGGCGCCAGCGTGCAGGTGAAGGCGAGCGCACCCAACACGATCCAGTACCTGCCGACGCGGCCGCAGTCTGCCAGCGCCGGGCCGCGCGGCCCGCCCAGCCTCGAGTTCCTACAGCGCTTCACCGGACCCAACTCGATGGGCGGCCCGATGGGCGGCGGGATGCCGGGCGGCGAGCAGAGCGGCGGCCCGACGCATGGTCCGGGACATGGACATGTCCCGGGGCATGGCCCGATGCCGGGACACGGTGGTATGGTGATGACGGTGCCCAGCGGACCGATGAGCGGCGGCGGCCAGATGACGGGCCCGATGACGCCCGGAGGACCCCAGCAGATCCCTCCCGGACCCATGAGCGCGCCGATGAGCATGAGTGGACCGATGAGCGTTTCCAACCACATGACGATGGCCGGCCCCGGCGGACCGATGGGCGGCATGCAGATGGGCCCCGGCGGCCCGATGGGTGGCATGCAGATGGGCGACCCGCGGCACGGCGGCCCCATGGGCCGGCAGATGGGCATGATGATGATGCCCAACGGCCAGATGATGGGAGGCCCCATGCAGGGCGGCTACAGCGGACCGATGGGCATGGGCGGCGGTCCGAACCCGATGGGCGGCGGCCAGGTGATGGTGGGCGGCGGCCCGATGCCCGGACAGATGGGGCCGCGGCCCGGTATGATGCGCGGGCCCAGTCCCGGTATGAACATGATGGGCGAGCCCATGTTCGGCCCCGGCGGCCCGCAGGCGATCATGAACAACAACGGGCCGGCGCCGGGCATGTTCGTGCACAAGGGCGGCGCGATGATGATGGGCGGCGGTCCTGGCGCGCCCGAGGCCGCCCAGCCGCTGCCGCCGTCCATGGGCCAGCCGGGCGCCGTCAAGACAAACCAGTTCGGCGGCTGGTACCACTGACCCGGTGCGGCCAGCCCCGCCGGCGGCTGGTACCACTGACCCGGCTCGCCCAGCCCCGCCCCGTCCTGTGATGGTGCAATAAGAGCGATATTTTCCGTTGTTAGCGCGCGTAGCCGTTGTTGACTAGCCGGCGCCGGTGTGGCGCCGCGGCGTTGCGCGGACGCGCCGCATGGCCTGTTACGGACACCCCACATACACACACACTACACACACTACACACACTACACACACACACTGTATATAGTGTTGCCACCGTCTTTGTGTCCCCGTCGCGTGTTCGGTGAAGTGTGCTCGCGCGTGTGTGCGTGTGCAGCGAGTGATGCGCACAGTTTTGTGTACTGTTTTGGCGGCGTGTTTGTGTGTGTGCTTGCAGACGAGGCGGCCCGGTGGTGGCCTTGGAGAGAGCGAGTGGTACTGTTTGTGGTGTGGCGGGAGGCGGCCGGTCTCGCCGAATCGTGAAATAATGGCCGGCGGTGTGGCCGCCCCGTGGCCTGACCCGGCGCCGCCCCGCTGAGAGAGAGAGTGAAGATTCATTCGGAGATTATTGTTTTAGACGACGCGCGATTTTTTTTGACAATTTGTACAATGTTCACCGATCTTGTTGTACAGGCAGCATCGCGAGAGACGGCTCAGTATTCATTATTCATTACTTGTGCATGTAGATTACTGACCTGTACATTTTTAACATATGGAAATTGACATAAATATTTTACAAATATTCGTGTTTGACCTTTGCTATTGTAAGGAGGTAGCGGAATGACAATGGCGCTTCCACCAGTGACGTTTTTCGGGCGTGAAACACGGAACACCTTCAACACTCAACAGGGTACCTATAAGCGATGATGATGATGATGATGATGATGATGATGATAACATTTGTTTTGGTGCGCCGCAACAAAATAGTTATATGGCGCTCATTACCTATAAGCGAAACACTCTTATTTTGTTATAAATTTAGACAAAAACGTTTACTTGAATGTGTTCTGGGATCAGAGCCCTTCGGCCTTTGCTAAATGGGGACGATCCAGTCGCTCATATGATCACCGTGTCGGCTTACGTGCTCTAGTTGCAACGCGGTCCTCCGCCATATCGACCTTCTTTGACCTCGGCCTCCGCCGCCAATCATTGCGTGCCATTTGACAAGGAAAAGCGGGCGTGAGCCCCTTTTGACTAAAAAACGTTTTCTTTGTTATACGTCGAAGGGGTTGGACGGGCGCGCCATGTATTCTAATCAGCTGTGCTGCGGGAGGGACTGAAATAACAGAAATGACGAAAATGATATTTTCATCCAGCATAGAACATGCTCATTTTAACCAAAAGTTTGGGTACGTTTTATAAATAAGGATTGGTCGACCGTTGGATCCAGAGGGCCGAAGTAAAAAGGGCCACGCCCCCAAACCGCATGAAATCGTCGCGAAATTGACATTGTCCTGATAAAGAAGACAATCTAAGCAACTTTTGCAAAGGAAAGTTTGCTATAAATCAGCTTGTATGTAAAAGCAAGTGAA